>CAWVNZ010002726.1:0-72450 GCA_963930735.1 Dioctria linearis
ATTTATTATAGAAAAGGCAATCCCTGGCGTAATTAAAATTTGCGACAGTAAAAAATTATTTTTTGAATAATTTACTATAGAAAAGGCAATCCCTGGCGTAATAAAAATTTGAGACAGTAAAAAATGAATTTTTGAATAATTTACTATAGAAAAGGCAATCCCTAGCGTAATTAAAATTTGCGACAGTAAAAAATGAATTTTTGAATAATTTACTATAGAAAAGGCAATCCCTGGCGTTATTAAAATTTGAGACAGTAAAAAATGAATTTTTGAATAATTTACTATAGCAAAAGGCAATCCTGGCGTAATTAAAATTTGAGACAGTAAAAAATGAATTTTTGAATAAATTACTATAGAAAAGGCAATCCCTGGCGTAATTAAAATTTGAGACACTAAACAATTATTTTTTGCAAAATTTACTATAGAAAAGGCAATCCCTGGCGTAATTAAAATTTGAGACAGTAAAAAATTAATTTTTGCAAAATTTACTATAGAAAAGGCAATCCCTGGCGTAATTAAAGTTTGCAACAGTAAAAAATTATTTTTTGAATAATTTACTATAGAAAAGGCAATCCCTGGCGTAATTAAAATTTGCGACAGTATAAAATTATTTTTTGAATAATTTACTATAGAAAAGGCAATCCCTGGCGTAATTAAAATTTGCGACACTAAACAATTATTTTTTGCAAAATTTACTATAGAAAAGGCAATCCCTGGCGTAATTAAAATTTGCGACAGTAAAATTTATTTTTTGAATAATTTACTATAGAAAAGGCAATCCCTGGCGTAATTAAAATTTGAGACAGTAAAAAATGAATTTTTGAATAATTTACTATAGAAAAGGCAATCCCTGGCGTAATTAAAATTTGAGACACTAAACAATTATTTTTTGCAAAATTTACTATAGAAAACGCAATCCCTGGCGTAATTAAAATTTGAGACAGTAAAAAATGAATTTTTGAATAATTTACTATAGAAAAGGCAATCCCTGTCGTAATTAAAATTTGCGACACTAAACAATTATTTTTTGCAAAATTTACTATAGAAAAGGCAATCCCTGGCGTAATTAAAATTTGAGACAGTAAAAAATGAATTTTGAATAATTTACTATAGAAAAGGCAATCCCTGGCGTAATTATAATTTGAGACAGTAAAAAATGAATTTTTGAATAATTTACTATAGAAAAAGCAATCCCTGGCGTAATTAAAATTTGCGACAGAAAAAAATTATTTTTTGAATAATTTACTATAGAAAAGGCAATCCCTGGCGTAATTAAAATTTGCGACACTAAACAATTATTTTTTGAATAATTTACTATAGAAAAGGCAATCCCTGGCGTAATTAAAATTTGCGACAGTAAAAAATGAATTTTTGAATAATTTACTATAGAAAAGGCAATCCCTTGCGTAATTAAAATTTGCGACAGTAAAAAATTATTTTTTGCAAAATTTACTATAGAAAAGGCAATCCCTGGCGTAATTAAAATTTGAGACAGTAAAAAATGAATTTTTGAATAATTTACTATAGAAAAGGCAATCCCTGGCGTAATTAAAATTTGAGACAGTAAAAAATGAATTTTTGAATAATTTACTATAGAAAAGGCAATCCCTGGCGTAATTAAAATTTGCGACAGTAAAAAATGAATTTTTGAATAATTTACTATAGAAAAGGCAATCTCTGGCTTAATTAAAATTTGCGACAGTAAAAAATGAATTTTTGAATAATTTACTATAGAAAAGGCAATCCCTGGCGTAATTAAAATTTGCGACACTAAACAATTATTTTTGCAAAATTTATTATAGAAAAGGCAATCCCTGGCGTAATTAAAATTTGCGACAGTAAAAAATTATTTTTTGAATAATTTACTATAGAAAAGGCAATCCCTGGCGTAATAAAATTTGAGACAGTAAAAAATGAATTTTTGAATAATTTACTATAGAAAAGGCAATCCCTGGCGTAATTAAAATTTGAGACACTAAACAATTATTTTTTGCAAAATTTACTATAGAAAAGGCAATCCCTGGCGTAATTAAAATTTGAGACAGTAAAAAATGAATTTTTGAATAATTTACTATAGAAAAGGGCAATCCCTGGCGTAATTAAATTTGCGACACTAAACAATTATTTTTTGCAAAATTTACTATAGAAAAGGCAATCCCTGGCGTAATTAAAATTTGAGACAGTAAAAAATGAATTTTTGAATAATTTACTATAGAAAAGGCAATCCTGGCGTAATTAAAATTTGAGACAGTAAAAAATGAATTTTTGAATAATTTACTATAGAAAAGGCAATCCCTGGCGTATTTAAAATTTGCAACAGTAAAAAATTATTTTTTGAATAATTTACTATAGAAAAGGCAATCCCTGGCGTAATTAAAATTTGTGACAGAAAAAATTATTTTTTGAATAATTTACTATACAAAGGCAATCCCTGGCGTAATTAAAATTTGCGACAGTATAAAATTATTTTTTGCAACATTTACTATAGAAAAGGCAATCCCTGGCGTAATTAAAATTCGCGACAGTAAAAAATTATTTTTTGAATAATTTACTATAGAAAAGGCAATCCCTGGCGTATTTAAAATTTGCAACAGTAAAAAATTATTTTTTGAATAATTTACTATAGAAAAGGCAATCCCTGGCGTAATTAAAATTTGAGACAGTAAACAATGAATTTTTGAATAATTTACTATAGAAACGGCAATCCCTGGCGTAATTAAAATTTGCGACAGTAAAAAATTATTTTTTGCAAAATTTACTACCGAAAAGGCAATCCCTATCGTAATTAAAATTTGAGACAGTAAAAATGAATTTTTGAATAATTTACTATAGAAAAGGCAATCCCTGCGTAATTAAAATTTGCGACAGTAAAAAATTATTTTTTGCAAAATTTACTATAGAAAAGGCAATCCCTATCGTAATTAAAATTTGAGACAGTAAAAAATGAATTTTTGAATAATTTACTATAGAAAAGGCAATCCCTGGCGTAATTAAAATTTGAGACAGTAAACAATGAATTTTTGAATAATTTACTATAGAAAAGGCAATCCCTGGCGTAATTAAAATTTGCGACAGTAAAAAATTATTTTTTGCAAAATTTACTATAGAAAAGGCAATCCCTATCGTAATTAAAATTTGAGACAGTAAAAAATGAATTTTTGAATAATTTACTATAGAAAAGGCAATCCCTGGCGTAATTAAAATTTGAGACAGTAAAAAATGAATTTTTGAATAATTTACTATAGAAAAGGCAATCCCTGGCGTAATTAAAATTTGTGACAGAAAAAATTATTTTTTGAATAATTTACTATACAAAGGCAATCCCTGGCGTAATTAAAATTTGCGACAGTATAAAATTATTTTTTGCAACATTTACTATAGAAAAGGCAATCCCTGGCGTAATTAAAATTCGCGACAGTAAAAAATTATTTTTTGAATAATTTACTATAGAAAAGGCAATCCCTGGCGTATTTAAAATTTGCAACAGTAAAAAATTATTTTTTTGAATAATTTACTATAGAAAAGGCAATCCCTGGCGTAATTAAAATTTGAGACAGTAAACAATGAATTTTTGAATAATTTACTATAGAAAAGGCAATCCCTGGCGTAATTAAAATTTGGGACAGTAAAAAATTATTTTTTGCAAAATTTACTATAGAAAAAGGCAATCCCTATCGTAATTAAAATTTGAGACAATAAAAAATGAATTTTTGAATAATTTACTATAGAAAAGGCAATCCCTGGCGTAATTAAAATTTGAGACAGTAAAAAATGAATTTTTGAATAATTTACTATAGAAAAGGCAATCCCCTGGCGTAATTAAAATTTGCGACAGAAAAAAATTATTTTTGAATAATTTACTATACAAAAGGCAATCCCCTGGCGTATTTATAATTTGCAACAGTAAAAAATTATTTTTTGAATAATTTACTATAGAAAAGGCAATCCCTGGCGTAATTAAAATTTGCGACAGAAAAAAATTATTTTTGAATAATTTACTATACAAAAGGCAATCCCTGGCGTATTTAAAATTTGCAACAGTAAAAAATTATTTTTTGAATAATTTACTATAGAAAAGGCAATCCCTGGCGTAATTATAATTTGCGACAGTATAAAATTATTTTTTGAACAATTTACTATAGAAAAGGCAATCTCTGGCGTAATTAAAATTTGCGACATTAAACAATTAGTTTTTGAATAATTTACTATAGAAAAGGCAATCCCTGGCGTAATTAAAATTTGAGACAGTAAAAAATGAATTTTTGAATAATTTACTATAGAAAAGGCAATCCCTGGCGTAATTAAAATTTGCGACATTAAAAAATTATTTTTTGCAAAATTTACTATAGAAAAGGCAATCCGTGGCGTAATTAAAATTTGTGACAGAAAAAATTATTTTTTGAATAATTTACTACAGAAAAGGCAATCCCTGGCGTAATTAAAATTTGAGACAGTAAAAAAATTAATTTTTGAATAATTTACTATAGAAAAGGCAATCCCTGGCGTAATTAAAATTTGCGACAGAAAAAAATTATTTTTGAATAATTTACTATACAAAAGGCAATCCCTGGCGTATTTAAAATTTGCAACAGTAAAAATTATTTTTTGAATAATTTACTATAGAAAAGGCAATCCCTGGCGTAATTAAAATTTGAGACAGTAAAAAATGAATTTTTGAATAATTTACTATACAAAAGGCAATCCCTGGCGTATTTAAAATTTGCAACAGTAAAAAATTATTTTTTGAATAATTTACTATAGAAAAGGCAATCCGTGGCGTAATTAAAATTTGTGACAGAAAAAATTATTTTTTGAATAATTTACTATAGAAAAGGCAATCCCTGGCGTAATTAAAATTTGAGACAGTAAAAAATGAATTTTTGAATAATTTACTATAGAAAAGGCAATCCCTGGCGTAATTAAAATTTGCGACAGAAAAAAATTATTTTTGAATAATTTACTATACAAAAGGCAATACCTGGCGTATTTAAAATTTGCAACAGTAAAAAATTATTTTTTGAATAATTTACTATAGAAAAGGCAATCCCTGGCTTAATTAAAATTTGCGACAGAAAAAAATTATTTTTGAATAATTTACTATACAAAAGGCAATCCCTGGCGTATTTAAAATTTGCAACAGTAAAAATTATTTTTGAATAATTTACTATAGAAAAGGCAATCCCTGGCGTAATTATAATTTGCGACAGTATAAAATTATTTTTTGAACAATTTACTATAGAAAAGGGCAATCTCTGGCGTAATTAAAATTTGCGACATTAAACAATTAGTTTTTTGAATAATTTACTATAGAAAAGGCAATCCCTGGCGTAATTAAAATTTGAGACAGTAAAAAAGTATTTTTTGCAAAATTTACTATAGAAAAGGCAATCCGTGGCGTAATTAAAATTTGTGACAGAAAAAATTATTTTTGAATAATTTACTATAGAAAAGGCAATCCCTGGCGTAATTAAAATTTGAGACAGTAAAAAATGAATTTTTGAATAATTTACTATAGAAAAGGCAATCCCTGGCGTAATTAAAATTTGAGACACTAAACAATTATTTTTTGCAAAATTTACTATAGAAAAGGCAATCCCTGGCGTAGTTAAAATTTGTGACAGAAAAAATTATTTTTTGAATAATTTACTATAGAAAAGGCAATCCCTGGCGTAATAAAAATTTGCGACACTAAACAATTATTTTTTGCAAAATTTACTATAGAAAAAGGCAATCCCTGGCGTAATTAAAATTTGAGACAGTAAAAAATGAATTTTTGAATAATTTACTATAGAAAAGGCAATCCCTGGCGTAATTAAAATTTGCGACAGTAAAAAATTATTTTTGCAAAATTTACTATAGAAAAGGCAATCCCTGGCGTAATTAAAATTTGCGACACTAAACAATTATTTTTTGCAAAATTTACTATAGAAAAGGCAATCCCTGGCGTAATTAAAATTTGAGACAGTAAAAAATGAATTTTTGAATAATTTACTATAGAAAAGGCAATCCCTGGCGTAATTAAAATTTGCGACACTAAACAATTATTTTTTGCAAAATTTACTATAGAAAAGGCAATCCCTGGCGTAATTAAAATTTGAGACAGTAAAAAATGAATTTTTGAATAATTTACTATAGAAAAGGCAATCCCTGGCGTAATTAAAATTTGAGACAGTAAAAATGAATTTTTGAATAATTTACTATAGAAAAGACAATCCCTGGCGTAATTAAAATTTGTGACAGAAAAAATTATTTTTTGAACAATTTACTATAGAAAAGGCAATTTCTGGCGTAATTAAAATTTGCGACAGTATAAAATTATTTTTTGCAACATTTACTATAGAAAAGGCAATACCTGGCGTAATTAAATTTGCGACAGTAAAAAATTGTTTTTTGAATAATTTACTATAGAAAAGGCAATCCCTGGCGTATTTAAAATTTGCAACAGTAAAAAATAATTTTTTGAATAATTTACTATAGAAAAGGCAATCCCTGGCGTAATTAAAATTTGAGACAGTAAACAATGAATTTTTGAATAATTTACTATAGAAAAGGCAATCCCTGGCGTAATTAAAATTTGCGACAGTAAAAAATTATTTTTAGCAAAATTTACTATAGAAAAGGCAATCCCTGGCGAAATTAAAATTTGAGACAGTAAAAAATGAATTTTTGAATAATTTACTATAGAAAAGGCAATCCCTGGCGTAATTAAAATTTGAGACAGTAAAAAATGAATTTTTGAATAATTTACTATAGAAAAGGCAATCCCTGGCGTAATTAAAATTTGCGACAGAAAAAAATTATTTTTGAATAATTTACTATACAAAAGGCAATCCCTGGCGTATTTAAAATTTGCAACAGTAAAATATTATTTTTTGAATAATTTACTATAGAAAAGGCAATCCCTGGCGTAATTAAAATTTGAGACAGTAAAAAATGAATTTTTGAATAATTTACTATAGAAATGGCAATCCCTGGCGTAATTAAAATTTGCGACAGTAAAAAATTATTTTTTGCAAAATTTACTATAGAAAAGGCAATCGCTGGCGTAATTAAAATTTGTGACGGAAAAAAATTATTTTTTGAATAATTTACTATAGAAAAGGCAATCCTGGCTTAATTAAAATTTGAGACACTAAACAATTATTTTTTGCAAAATTTACTATAGAAAAGGCAATCCCTGGCGTAATTAAAATTTGCGACAGAAAAAATTATTTTTTGAATAATTTACTATAGAAAAGGCAATCCCTGGCGTAATTAAAATTTGAGACAGTAAAAAATGAATTTTTGAATAATTTACTATAGAAAAGGCAGTCCCTGGCGTAATTAAAATTTGAGACAGTAAAAAATGAATTTTTGAATAATTTACTATAGAAAAGGCAATCCCTGGCGTAATTAAAATTTGAGACACTAAACAATTATTTTTTGAAAAATTTACTATAGAAAAGGCAATCCTGGCGTAATTAAAATTTGTGACAGAAAAAATTATTTTTTGAATAATTTACTATAGAAAAGGCAATCCCTGGCGTAATTAAAATTTGCGACACTAAACAATTATTTTTTGCAAAATTTACTATAGAAAAGGCAATCCTGGCGTAAATAAAATTTGAGACAGTAAAAAATGAATTTTTGAATAATTTACTATAGAAAAGGCAATCCCTGGCGTAATTAAAATTTGCGACAGTAAAAAATTAGTTTTTGCAAAATTTACTATAGAAAAGGCAATCCTGGCGTAATTAAAATTTGCGACACTAAACAATTATTGTTTGCAAAATTTACTATTGAAAAGGCAATCCCTGGCGTAATTAAAATTTGAGACAATAGAAAATGAATTTTTGAATAATTTACTATAAAAAAGGCAATCCCTGGCGTAATTAAAATTTGCGAAAGAAAAAATTAATTTTTGAATAATTTACTATAGAAAAGGCAATCCCTGGCGTAATTAAAATTTGTGACAGAAAAAACTATTTTTTGAATAATTTACTATAGAAAAGGCAATCCCTGGCGTAATTAAAATTTGCGACACTAAACAATTATTTTTTGCAAAATTTATTATAGAAAAGGCAATCCCTGGCGTAATTAAAATTTGCGACAGTAAAAAATTATTTTTTTGAATAATTTACTATAGAAAAAGCAATCCCTGGCGTAATTAAAATTTGAGACAGTAAAAAATGAATTTTTGAATAATTTACTATAGAAAAGGCAATCCTGGCGTAATTAAAATTTGAGACACTAAACAATTATTTTTTGCAAAATTTACTATAGAAAAGGCAATCCTTGGCTTAATTAAAATTTGAGACAGTAAAAAATGAATTTTTGAATAATTTACTATAGAAAAGGCCATCCCTGGCGTAATTAAAATTTGAGACAGTAAAAAATGAATTTTTGAATAATTTACTATAGAGAAGGCAATCCCTGGCGTAATTAAAATTTGTGACAGAAAAAATTATTTTTTGAATAATTTACTATAGAAAAGCAATCCCTGGCGTAATTAAAATTTGCGACAGTATAAAATTATTTTTTGAATAATTTACTATAGAAAAGGCAATCCCTGGCGTAATTAAAATTTGCGACACTAAACAATTAGTTTTTTGAATAATTTACTATAGAAAAGGCAATCCCTGGCGTAATTAAAATTTGAGACAGAAAAAATTATTTTTGAATAATTTACTATAGAAAAGGCAATCCCTGGCGTAATTAAAATTTGAGACAGTAAAAAATGAATTTTTGAATAATTTACTATAGAAAAGGCAATCCCTGGCGTAATTAAAATTTGCGACAGAAAAAAATTATTTTTGAATAATTTACTATACAAAAGGCAATACCTGGCGTATTTAAAATTTGCAACAGTAAAAAAATTATTTTTTGAATAATTTACTATAGAAAAGGCAATCCCTGGCTTAATTAAAATTTGCGACAGAAAAAAATTATTTTGAATAATTTACTATACAAAAGGCAATCCCTGGCGTATTTAAAATTTGCAACAGTAAAAAATTATTTTTTGAATAATTTACTATAGAAAAGGCAATCCCTGGCGTAATTATAATTTGCGACAGTATAAAATTATTTTTTGAACAATTTACTATAGAAAAGGCAATCTCTGGCGTAATTAAAATTTGCGACATTAAACAATTAGTTTTTGAATAATTTACTATAGAAAAGGCAATCCCTGGCGTAATTAAAATTTGAGACAGTAAAAAAGTATTTTTTGCAAAATTTACTATAGAAAAGGCAATCCGTGGCGTAATTAAAATTTGTGACAGAAAAATTATTTTTTGAATAATTTACTATAGAAAAGGCAATCCCTGGCGTAATTAAAATTTGAGACAGTAAAAAATGAATTTTTGAATAATTTACTATAGAAAAGGCAATCCCTGGCGTAATTAAAATTTGAGACACTAACAATTATTTTTTGCAAAATTTACTATAGAAAAGGCAATCCCTGGCGTAGTTAAAATTTGTGACAGAAAAAATTATTTTTTGAATAATTTACTATAGAAAAGGCAATCCCTGGCGTAATAAAAATTTGCGACACTAAACAATTCATTTTTGCAAATTTACTATAGAAAAAGGCAATCCCTGGCGTAATTAAAATTTGAGACAGTAAAAAATGAATTTTTGAATAATTTACTATAGAAAAGGCAATCCCTGGCGTAATTAAAATTTGCGACAGTAAAAATTATTTTTTGCAAAATTTACTATAGAAAAGGCAATCCCTGGCGTAATTAAAATTTGCGACACTAAACAATTATTTTTTGCAAAATTTACTATAGAAAAGGCAATCCCTGGCGTAATTAAAATTTGAGACAGTAAAAAATGAATTTTTGAATAATTTACTATAGAAAAGGCAATCCCTGGCGTAATTAAAATTTGCGACACTAAACAATTATTTTTGCAAAATTTACTATAGAAAAGGCAATCCCTGGCGTAATTAAAATTTGAGACAGTAAAAAATGAATTTTTGAATAATTTACTATAGAAAAGGCAATCCCTGGCGTAATTAAAATTTGAGACAGTAAAAATGAATTTTTGAATAATTTACTATAGAAAAGACAATCCCTGGCGTAATTAAAATTTGTGACAGAAAAAATTATTTTTTGAACAATTTACTATAGAAAAGGCAATTTCTGGCGTAATTAAAATTTGCGACAGTATAAAATTATTTTTTGCAACATTTACTATAGAAAAGGCAATACCTGGCGTAATTAAAATTTGCGACAGTAAAAAATTGTTTTTTGAATAATTTACTATAGAAAAGGCAATCCCTGGCGTATTTAAAATTTGCAACAGTAAAAAATAATTTTTTGAATAATTTACTATAGAAAAGGCAATCCCTGGCGTAATTAAAATTTGAGACAGTAAACAATGAATTTTTGAATAATTTACTATAGAAAAGGCAATCCCTGGCGTAATTAAAATTTGCGACAGTAAAAAATTATTTTTAGCAAAATTTACTATAGAAAAGGCAATCCCTGGCGAAATTAAAATTTGAGACAGTAAAAAATGAATTTTTGAATAATTTACTATAGAAAAGGCAATCCCTGGCGTAATTAAAATTTGAGACAGTAAAAAATGAATTTTTGAATAATTTACTATAGAAAAGGCAATCCCTGGCGTAATTAAAATTTGCGACAGAAAAAAATTATTTTTGAATAATTTACTATACAAAAGGCAATCCCTGGCGTATTTAAAATTTGCAACAGTAAAATATTATTTTTTGAATAATTTACTATAGAAAAGGCAATCCCTGGCGTAGTTAAAATTTGAGACAGTAAAAAATGAATTTTTGAATAATTTACTATAGAAATGGCAATCCCTGGCGTAATTAAAATTTGCGACAGTAAAAAATTATTTTTTGCAAAATTTACTATAGAAAAGGCAATCGCTGGCGTAATTAAAATTTGTGACGGAAAAAATTATTTTTTGAATAATTTACTATAGAAAAGGCAATCCCTGGCTTAATTAAAATTTGAGACACTAAACAATTATTTTTTGCAAAATTTACTATAGAAAAGGCAATCCCTGGCGTAATTAAAATTTGCGACAGAAAAAATTATTTTTTGAATAATTTACTATAGAAAAGGCAATCCCTGGCGTAATTAAAATTTGAGACAGTAAAAATGAATTTTTGAATAATTTACTATAGAAAAGGCAGTCCCTGGCGTAATTAAATTTGAGACAGTAAAAAATGAATTTTTGAATAATTTACTATAGAAAAGGCAATCCCTGGCGTAATTAAAATTTGAGACACTAAACAATTATTTTTGAAAAATTTACTATAGAAAAGGCAATCCCTGGCGTAATTAAAATTTGTGACAGAAAAATTATTTTTTGAATAATTTACTATAGAAAAGGCAATCCCTGGCGTAATTAAAATTTGCGACACTAAACAATTATTTTTTGCAAAATTTACTATAGAAAAGGCAATCCCTGGCGTAAATAAAATTTGAGACAGTAAAAAATGAATTTTTGAATAATTTACTATAGAAAAGGCAATCCCTGGCGTAATTAAAATTTGCGACAGTAAAAAATTAGTTTTTGCAAAATTTACTATAGAAAAGGCAATCCCTGGCGTAATTAAAATTTGCGACACTAAACAATTATTGTTTGCAAAATTTACTATTGAAAAGGCAATCCCTGGCGTAATTAAAATTTGAGACAATAGAAAATGAATTTTTGAATAATTTACTATAAAAAAGGCAATCCCTGGCGTAATTAAAATTTGCGAAAGAAAAATTAATTTTTGAATAATTTACTATAGAAAAGGCAATCCCTGGCGTAATTAAAATTTGTGACAGAAAAAACTATTTTTTGAATAATTTACTATAGAAAAGGCAATCCCTGGCGTAATTAAAATTTGCGACACTAAACAATTATTTTTTGCAAATTTATTATAGAAAAGGCAATCCCTGGCGTAATTAAAATTTGCGACAGTAAAAAATTATTTTTTGAATAATTTACTATAGAAAAAGCAATCCTGGCGTAATTAAAATTTGAGACAGTAAAAAATGAATTTTTGAATAATTTACTATAGAAAAGGCAATCCCTGGCGTAATTAAAATTTGAGACACTAAACAATTATTTTTTGCAAAATTTACTATAGAAAAGGCAATCCTTGGCTTAATTAAAATTTGAGACAGTAAAAAATGAATTTTTGAATAATTTACTATAGAAAAGGCCATCCCTGGCGTAATTAAAATTTGAGACAGTAAAAAAATGAATTTTTGAATAATTTACTATAGAGAAGGCAATCCCTGGCGTAATTAAAATTTGTGACAGAAAAAATTATTTTTTGAATAATTTACTATAGAAAAGGCAATCCCTGGCGTAATTAAAATTTGCGACAGTATAAAATTATTTTTTGAATAATTTACTATAGAAAAGGCAATCCCTGGCGTAATTAAAATTTGCGACACTAAACAATTAGTTTTTGAATAATTTACTATAGAAAAGGCAATCCCTGGCGTAATTAAAATTTGAGACAGTAAAAAATGAATTTTTGAATAATTTACTATAGAAAAGGCAATCCCTGGCGTAATTGAAATTTGAGACAGTAAAAAATTATTTTTTGAATAATTTACTATAGAAAAGGCAATCCCTGGTGTAATTAAAATTTGCGACAGTATAAAATTATTTTTTGAATAATTTACTATAGAAAAGGCAATCCCTGGCGTAATTAAATTTGCGACACTAAACAATTATTTTTTGCAAAATTTACTAAAATTATTTTTTGCAAAATTTACTATACAAAAGGCAATCCCTGGCGTATTTAAAATTTGTGACAGTAAAAAAATTATTATTTGAATATTTTACTATAGAAAAGGCAATCCCTGGCGTAATTAAAATTTGCGACAGTAAAAAATGAATTTTTGAATAATTTACTATAGAAAAGGCAATCCCTGGCGTAATTAAAATTTGCGACAGTAAAAAATGAATTTTTGAATAATTTACTATAGAAAAGCCAATCCCTGGCGTAATTAAAATTGAGACAGTAAAAAATTATTTTTTGCAAAATTTACTATAGAAAAGGCAATCCCTGGCGTAGTTAAAATTTGAGACAGTAAAAAAGAATTTTGAATAATTTACTATAGAAAAGGCAATCCCTGGCGTAATTAAAATTTGAGACAGTAAAAAATTATTTTTTGAATAATTTACTATAGAAAAGGCAATCCCTGGCGTAATTAAAATTTGCGACAGTAAAAAATTATTTTTTGAATAATTTACTATAGAAAAGGCAATCCCTGGCGTAATTAAAATTTGCGACACTAACCAATTATTTTTTGAATAATTTACTATAGAAAAGGCAATCCCTGGCGTAATTAAAATTTGAGACAGTAAAAAATGAATTTTTGAATAATTTACTATAGAAAAGGCAATCCCTGGCGTAATTAAAATTTGAGACAGTAAAAAATTATTTTTTGAATAATTTACTATAGAAAAGGCAATCCCTGGCGTAATTAAAATTTGCGACACTAAAAAATTATTTTTTGAATAATTTACTATAGAAAAGGCAATCCCTGGCGTAATTAAAATTTGAGACAGTAAAAAATGAATTTTTGAATAATTTACTATAGAAAAGGCAATCCCTGGCGTAATTAAAATTTGAGACAGTAAAAAATTATTTTTTGCAAAATTTACTATAGAAAAGGCAATCCCTGGCGTAATTAAAATTTGAGACAGTAAAAAATGAATTTTTGAATAATTTACTATAGAAAAGGCAATCCCTGGCGTAATTAAAATTTGAGACAGTAAAAAATTATTTTTTGAATAATTTACTATAGAAAAGGCAATCCCTGGCGTAATTAAAATTTGCGACAGTAAAAAATTATTTTTTGAATAATTTACTATAGAAAAGGCAATCCCTGGCGTAATTAAAATTTGCGACACTAAACAATTATTTTTTGAATAATTTACTATAGAAAAGGCAATCAGTGGCGTAATTAAAATTTGAGACAGTAAAAAATGAATTTTTGAATAATTTACTATAGAAAAGCCAATCCCTGGCGTAATTAAAATTTGAGACAGTAAAAAATTATTTTTTGCAAAATTTACTATAGAAAAGGCAATCCCTGGCGTAATTAGAATTTGAGACAGTAAAAAATGAATTTTTGAATAATTTACTATAGAAAAGGCAATCCCTGGCGTAATTAAAATTTGAGACAGTAAAAAATTATTTTTTGAATAATTTACTATAGAAAAGGCAATCCCTGGCGTAATTAAAATTTGCGACAGTAAAAAATTATTTTTTGAATAATTTACTATAGAAAAGGCAATCCCTGACGTAATTAAAATTTGCGACACTAATCAATTATTTTTTGAATAATTTACTATAGAAAAGGCAATCCCTGGCGTAATTAAAATTTGAGACAGTAAAAAATTATTTTTTGAATAATTTACTATAGAAAAGGCAATCCCTGGCGTAATTAAAATTTGAGACACTAAACAATTATTTTTTGAATAATTTACTATAGAAAAGGCAATCCCTGGCGTAATTAAAATTTGAGACAGTAAAAAATTATTTTTTGAATAATTTACTATAGAAAAGGCAATCCCTGGCGTAATTAAAATTTGCGACACTAAACAATTAGTTTTTGAATAATTTACTATAGAAAAGGCAATCCCTGGCGCAATTACAATTTGCGACACTAAACAATTATTTTTTGCAAAATTTATTATAGAAAAGGCAATCCCTGGCGTAATTAAAATTTGCGACAGTAAAAAATTATTTTTTGAATAATTTACTATAGAAAAGGCAATCCCTGGCGTAATTATAATTTGCGACAGTAAAAAATTATTTTTTGAATAATTTACTATAGAAAAGGCAATCCCTGGCGTAATTAAAATTTGCGACAGTAAAAAATTATTTTTTGAATAATTTACTATAGAAAAGGCAATCCCTGACGAAATTAAAATTTGCGACACTAATCAATTATTTTTTGAATAATTTACTATAGAAAAGGCAATCCCTGGCGTAATTAAAATTTGAGACAGTAAAAAATTATTTTTTGAATAATTTACTATAGAAAAGGCAATCCCTGGCGTAATTAAAATTTGCGACACTAAACAATTAGTTTTTGAATAATTTACTATAGAAAAGGCAATCCCTGGCGCAATTACAATTTGCGACACTAAAAAATGAATTTTTGAATAATTTACTATAGAAAAGGCAATCCCTGGCGTAATTAAAATTTGCGACACTAAACAATTAGTTTTTTGCAAAATTTTGTATAGAAAAGGCAATCCCTGGCGTATATAAAATTTGCGACTGTAAAAAATTATTTTTTGAATAATTTACTATAGAAAAGGCAATCCCTGGCGTAATTAAAATTTGCGACAGTAAAAAATGAATTTTTGAATAATTTACTATAGAAAAGGCAATCCCTGGCGTAATTTAAATTTGCGACACTAAACAATTATTTTTTGAATAATTTACTATATAAAAGGCAATCCCTGGCGTAATTAAAATTTGCGACAGTAATAAATGAATTTTTGAATAATTTACTATAGAAAAGGCAATCCCTGGCGTAATTAAAATTTGCGACAAAAAAAAATTATTTTTTGAATAATTTACTACAGAAAAGGCAATCCCTGGCGTAATTAAAATTTGAGACAGTAAAAAATTAGTTTTTGAATAATTTACTATAGAAAAGGCAATCCCTGGCGTAATTAAAATTTGAGACACCAAACAATTATTTTTTGCAAAATTTACTATAGAAAAGGCAATCCCTGGCGTAATTAAAATTTGAGACAGTAAAAAATTATTTTTTGAATAATTTACTATACAAAAGGCAATCCCTGGCGTATTTAAAATTTGCAACAGTAAAAAATTATTTTTTGCAAAATTTACTATAGAAAAGGCAATCCCTGGCGTAATTATAATTTGCGACAGTATAAAATTATTTTTTGAATAATTTACTATAGAAAAGGCAATCCCTGGCGTAATTAAAATTTGAGACAGTAAAAAATTATTTTTTGAATAATTTACTATAGAAAAGGCAATCCCTGGCGTAATTAAAATTTGCGACACTAAACAATTAGTTTTTGAATAATTTACTATAGAAAAGGCAATCCCTGGCGCAATTACAATTTGCGACACTAAAAAATGAATTTTTGAATAATTTACTATAGAAAAGGCAATCCCTGGCGTAATTAAAATTTGCGACACTAAACAATTAGTTTTTTGCAAAATTTTGTATAGAAAAGGCAATCCCTGGCGTATATAAAATTTGCGACTGTAAAAAATTATTTTTTGAATAATTTACTATAGAAAAGGCAATCCCTGGCGTAATTAAAATTTGCGACAGTAAAAAATCATTTTTTGCAAAATTTACTATAGAAAAAGCAATCCCTGGCGTAATTAAAATTTGAGACAGTAAAAAATGAATTTTTGAATAATTTACTATAGAAAAGGCAATCCCTGGCGTAATTAAAATTTGAGACAGTAAAAAATGAATTTTTGAATAATTTACTATAGAAAAGGCAATCCCTGGCGTAATTAAAATTTGCGACAGAAAAAAATTATTTTTTGAATAATTTACTATACAAAAGGCAATCCCTGGCGTATTTAAAATTTGCAACAGTAAAAAATTATTTTTTGAATAATTTACTATAGAAAAGGCAATCCCTGGCGTAATTAAAATTTGCGACACTAAACAATTAGTTTTTGAATAATTTACTATAGAAAAGGCAATCCCTGGCGTAATTAAAATTTGAGACAGTAAAAAATGAATTTTTGAATAATTTACTATAGAAAAGGCAATCCCTGGCGTAATTGAAATTTGAGACAGTAAAAAATTATTTTTTGAATAATTTACTATAGAAAAGGCAATCCCTGGCGTAATTAAAATTTGCGACAGTATAAAATTATTTTTGAATAATTTACTATAGAAAAGGCAATCCCTGGCGTAATTAAAATTTGCGACACTAAACAATTATTTTTTGCAAAATTTACTAAAATTATTTTTTGCAAAATTTACTATAGAAAAGGCAATCCCTGGCGTAATTAAAATTTGAGACAGTAAAAAATGAATTTTTGAATAATTTACTATAGAAAAGGCAATCCCTGGCGTAATTATAATTTGCGACAGTAAAAAATGAATTTTTGAATAATTTACTATAGAAAAGGCAATCCCTGGCGTAATTAAAATTTGCGACAGAAAAAAATTATTTTTTGAATAATTTACTATACAAAAGGCAATCCCTGGCGTATTTAAAATTTGCAACAGTAAAAAATTATTTTTTGAATAATTTACTATAGAAAAGGCAATCCCTGGCGTAATTATAATTTGCGACAGTATAAAATTATTTTTTGAATAATTTACTATAGAAAAGGCAATCCCTGGCGTAATTATAATTTGCGACAGTAAAAAATGAATTTTTGAATAATTTACTATAGAAAAGGCAATCCCTGGCGTAATTAAAATTTGCGACAGTAAAAAATGAATTTTTGAATAATTTACTATAGAAAAGCCAATCACTGGCGTAATTAAAATTTGAGACAGTAAAAAATTATTTTTTTGCAAAATTTACTATAGAAAAGGCAATCCCTGGCGTAATTAAAATTTGCGACAGTAAAAAATGAATTTTAGAATAATTTACTATAGAAAAGGCAATCCCTGGCGTAATTAAAATTTGAGACAGTAAAAAATGAATTTTTGAATAATTTACTATAGAAAAGGCAATCCCTGGCGTAATTAAAATTTGAGACAGTAAAAAATTATTTTTTGAATAATTTACTATAGAAAAGGCAATCCCTGGCGTAATTAAAATTTGCGACAGTAAAAAATTATTTTTTGAATAATTTACTATAGAAAAGGCAATCCCTGACGTAATTAAAATTTGCGACACTAATCAATTATTTTTTGAATAATTTACTATAGAAAAGGCAATCCCTGGCGTAATTAAAATTTGAGACAGTAAAAAATTATTTTTTGAATAATTTACTATAGAAAAGGCAATCCCTGGCGTAATTAAAATTTGCGACACTAAACAATTAGTTTTTGAATAATTTACTATAGAAAAGGCAATCCCTGGCGCAATTACAATTTGCGACACTAAAAAATGAATTTTTGAATAATTTACTATAGAAAAGGCAATCCCTGGCGTAATTAAAATTTGCGACACTAAACAATTAGTTTTTTGCAAAATTTACTATAGAAAAGGCAATCCCTGGCGTATATAAAATTTGCGACAGTAAAAAATTATTTTTTGAATAATTTACTATAGAAAAGGCAATCCCTGGCGTAATTAAAATTTGCGACAGTAAAAAATGAATTTTTGAATAATTTACTATAGAAAAGGCAATCCCTGGCGTAATTTAAATTTGCGACACTAAACAATTATTTTTTGAATAATTTACTATAGAAAAGGCAATCCCTGGCGTAATTAAAATTTGCGACAGTAATAAATGAATTTTTGAATAATTTACTATAGAAAAGGCAATCCCTGGCGTAATTAAAATTTGCGACAAAAAAAAATTATTTTTTGAATAATTTACTATAGAAAAGGCAATCCCTGGCGTAATTAAAATTTGAGACAGTAAAAAATTAGTTTTTGAATAATTTACTATAGAAAAGGCAATCCCTGGCGTAATTAAAATTTGAGACACCAAACAATTATTTTTTGCAAAATTTACTATAGAAAAGGCAATCCCTGGCGTAATTAAAATTTGAGACAGTAAAAAATTATTTTTTGAATAATTTACTATACAAAAGGCAATCCCTGGCGTATTTAAAATTTGCAACAGTAAAAAATTATTTTTTGCAAAATTTACTATAGAAAAGGCAATCCCTGGCGTAATTATAATTTGCGACAGTATAAAATTATTTTTTGAATAATTTACTATAGAAAAGGCAATCCCTGGCGTAATTAAAATTTGAGACAGTAAAAAATTATTTTTTGAATAATTTACTATAGAAAAGGCAATCCCTGGCGTAATTAAAATTTGCGACAGTAAAAAATGAATTTTTGAATAATTTACTATAGAAAAGGCAATACCTGGCGTAATTATAATTTGCGACAGTATAAAATTATTTTTTGAATAATTTACTATAGAAAAGGCAATCCCTGGCGTAATTAAAATTTGCGACAGTAAAAAATTATTTTTTGAATAATTTACTATAGAAAAGGCAATCCCTGGCGTAATTAAAATTTGAGACAGTAAAAAATGAATTTTTGAATAATTTACTATAGAAAAGGCAATCCCTGGCGTAATTAAAATTTGAGACAGTAAAAATGAATTTTTGAATAATTTACTATAGAAAAGGCAATCCCTGGCGTAATTAAAATTTGTGACAGAAAAAATTATTTTTTGAATAATTTACTATAGAAAAGGCAATCCCTGGCGTAATTAAAATTTGCGACAGTATAAAATTATTTTTTGCAACATTTACTATAGGAAAGGCAATCCCAGGCGTAATTAAAATTTGCGACAGTAAAAAATTATTTTTTGAATAATTTACTATAGAAAAGGCAATCCCTGGCGTAATTAAAATTTGCGACAGTAAAAAATCATTTTTTGCAAAATTTACTATAGAAAAAGCAATCCTTGGCGTAATTAAAATTTGAGACAGTAAAAAATGAATTTTTGAATAATTTACTATAGAAAAGGCAATCCCTGGCGTAATTAAAATTTGAGACAGTAAAAAATGAATTTTTGAATAATTTACTATAGAAAAGGCAATCCCTGGCGTAATTAAAATTTGCGACAGAAAAAAATTATTTTTTGAATAATTTACTATACAAAAGGCAATCCTGGCGTATTTAAAATTTGCAACAGTAAAAAATTATTTTTTGAATAATTTAGTATAGAAAAGGCAATCCCTGGCGTAATTAAAATTTGCGACACTAAACAATTAGTTTTTGAATAATTTACTATAGAAAAGGCAATCCCTGGCGTAATTAAAATTTGAGACAGTAAAAAATGAATTTTTGAATAATTTACTATAGAAAAGGCAATCCCTGGCGTAATTGAAATTTGAGACAGTAAAAAATTATTTTTTGAATAATTTACTATAGAAAAGGCAATCCCTGGCGTAATTAAAATTTGCGACAGTATAAAATTATTTTTGAATAATTTACTATAGAAAAGGCAATCCCTGGCGTAATTAAAATTTGCGACACTAAACAATTATTTTTTGCAAAATTTACTAAAATTATTTTTTGCAAAATTTACTATAGAAAAGGCAATCCCTGGCGTAATTAAAATTTGAGACAGTAAAAAATGAATTTTTGAATAATTTACTATAGAAAAGGCAATCCCTGGCGTAATTATAATTTGCGACAGTAAAAAATAAATTTTTGAATAATTTACGATAGAAAAGGCAATCCCTGGCGTAATTAAAATTTGCGACAGAAAAAAATTATTTTTTGAATAATTTACTATACAAAAGGCAATCCCTGGCGTATTTAAAATTTGCAACAGTAAAAAATTATTTTTTGAATAATTTACTATAGAAAAGGCAATCCCTGGCGTAATTATAATTTGCGACAGTATAAAATTATTTTTTGAATAATTTACTATAGAAAAGGCAATCCCTGGCGTAATTATAATTTGCGACAGTAAAAAATGAATTTTTGAATAATTTACTATAGAAAAGGCAATCCCTGGCGTAATTAAAATTTGCGACAGTAAAAAATGAATTTTTGAATAATTTACTATAGAAAAGCCAATCACTGGCGTAATTAAAATTTGAGACAGTAAAAAATTATTTTTTGCAAAATTTACTATAGAAAAGGCAATCCCTGGCGTAATTAAAATTTGCGACAGTAAAAAATGAATTTTAGAATAATTTACTATAGAAAAGGCAATCCCTGGCGTAATTAAAATTTGAGACAGTAAACAATGAATTTTTGAATAATTTACTATAGAAAAGGCAATCCCTGGCGTAATTAAAATTTGCGACAGTAAAAAATTATTTTTTGCAAAATTTACTATAGAAAAAGCAATCCCTGGCGTAATTAAAATTTGAGACACTAAACAATTATTTTTTGAATAATTTACTATAGAAAAGGCAATCCCTGGCGTAATTAAAATTTGCGACAGTAAAAAATGAATTTTTGAATAATTTACTATAGAAAAGGCAATCCCTGGCGTAATTATAATTTGCGACAGTATAAAATTATTTTTTGAATAATTTACTATAGAAAAGGCAATCCCTGGCGTAATTAAAATTTGCGACAGTAAAAAATTATTTTTTGAATAATTTACTATAGAACAGGCAATCCCTGGCGTAATTAAAATTTGCGACACTAAACAATTATTTTTTGCAAAATTTACTATAGAAAAGGCAATCCCTGGCGTACTTAAAATTTGAGACAGTAAAAAATGAATTTTTGAATAATTTACTA
The DNA here is from genome assembly GCA_963930735.1 of Dioctria linearis. Taxonomy (NCBI): domain Eukaryota; kingdom Metazoa; phylum Arthropoda; class Insecta; order Diptera; family Asilidae; genus Dioctria; species Dioctria linearis. Next base: position 21,346 of record CAWVNZ010002726.1, read on the forward strand.
TAGAAAAGGCAATCCCTGGCGTAATTATAATTTGCGACAGTATAAAATTATTTTTTGAATAATTTACTATAGAAAAGGCAATCCCTGCCGTAATTAAAATTTGAGACAGTAAAAAATGAATTTTTGAATAATTTACTATAGAAAAGGCAATCCCTGGCGTAATTAAAATTTGCGACAGTAAAAAATTATTTTTTGCAAAATTTACTATAGAAAAGGCAATCCCTGGCGTAATTAAAATTTGCGACACTAAAAAAATATTTTTTGAATAATTTACTATAGAAAAGGCAATCCCTGGCGTAATTATAATTTGCGACACTAAACAATTATTTTTTGCAAAATTTACTATAGAAAAGGCAATCCCTGGCGTAATTATAATTTGCGACAGTATAAAATTATTTTTTGAATAATTTACTATAGAAAAGGCAATCCCTGGCGTAATTAAAATTTGCGACACTAAACAATTATTTTTTGCAAAATTTACTATAGAAAAGGCAATCCCTGGCGTAATTAAAATTTGTGACAGAAAAAATTATTTTTTGAATAATTTACTATAGAAATTAAAATTTGCGACAGTAAAAAATGAATTTTTGAATAATTTACTATAGAAAAGGCAATCCCTGGCGTAATTAAAATTTGCGACAGTAAAAAATTATTTTTTGAATAATTTACTATAGAAACGGCAATCCCTGGCGTAATTAAAATTTGAGACAGTAAAAAATTAGTTTTTGAATAATTTACTATAGAAAAGGCAATCCCTGGCGTAATTAAAATTTGCGACACTAAACAATTATTTTTTGCAAAATTTACTATAGAAAAGGCAATCCCTGGCGTAATTAAAATTTGCGACACTAAACAATTATTTTTTGAATAATTTACTATAGAAAAGGCAATCCCTGGCGTAATTAAAATTTGCGACAGTAAAAAATGAATTTTTTAATAATTTACTATAGAAAAGGCAATCCCTGGCGTAATTAAAATTTGCGACACTAAACAATTATTTTTTGCAAAATTTACTATAGAAAAGACAATCCCTGGCGTAATTAAAATTTGAGACAGTAAAAAATTATTTTTTGAATGATTTACTATACAAAAGGCAATCCCTGGCGTATTTAAAATTTGCAACAGTAAAAAATTATTTTTTGCAAAATTTACTATAGAAAAGGCAATCCCTGGCGTAACTATAATTTGCGACAGTATAAAATTATTTTTCGAATAATTTACTATAGAAAAGGCAATCCCTGGCGTAATTAAAATTTGTGACAGAAAAAATTATTTTTTGAATAATTTACTATAGAAAAGGCAATCCCTGGCGTAATTAATATTTGAGACAGTAAAAAATTATTTTTTGAATAATTTACTATAGAAAAGGCAATCGCTTGCTTAATTAAAATTTGAGACAGTAAAAAATGAATTTTTGAATAATTTACTATAGAAAAGGCAATCCCTGGCGTAATTAAAATTTGCGACACTAAACAATTATTTTTTGAATAATTTACTATAGAAAAGGCAATCCCTGGCGTAATTAAAATTTGCGACAGTAAAAAATGAATTTTTGAATAATTTACTATAGAAAAGGCAATCCCTGGCGTAATTATAATTTGCGACAGTATAAAATTATTTTTTGAATAATTTACTATAGAAAAGGCAATCCCTGGCGTAATTAAAATTTGCGACAGTAAAAAATTATTTTTTGAATAATTTACTATAGAAAAGGCAATCCCTGGCGTAATTAAAATTTGCGACACTAAACAATTATTTTTTGAATAATTTACTATAGAAAAGGCAATCCCTGGCGTAATTAAAATTTGCGACAGTAAAAAATGAATTTTTGAATAATTTACTATAGAAAAGGCAATCCCTGGCGTAATTATAATTTGCGACAGTATAAAATTATTTTTTGAATAATTTACTATAGAAAAGGCAATCCCTGGCGTAATTAAAATTTGCGACAGTAAAAAATTATTTTTTGAATAATTTACTATAGAACAGGCAATCCCTGGCGTAATTAAAATTTGCGACACTAAACAATTATTTTTTGCAAAATTTACTATAGAAAAGGCAATCCCTGGCGTACTTAAAATTTGAGACAGTAAAAAATGAATTTTTGAATAATTTACTATAGAAAAGGCAATCCCTGGCGTAATTATAATTTGCGACAGTATAAAATTATTTTTTGAATAATTTACTATAGAAAAGGCAATCCCTGGCGTAATTAAAATTTGAGACAGTAAAAAATGAATTTTTGAATAATTTACTATAGAAAAGGCAATCCCTGGCGTAATTAAAATTTGCGACAGTAAAAAATTATTTTTTGCAAAATTTACTATAGAAAAGGCAATCCCTGGCGTAATTAAAATTTGCGACACTAAAAAATTATTTTTTGAATAATTTACTATAGAAAAGGCAATCCCTGGCGTAATTAAAATTTGCGACAGTAAAAAATGAATTTTTGAATAATTTACTATAGAAAAGGCAATCCCTGTCGTAATTAAAATTTGCGACAGTAAAAAATTATTTTTTGAATAATTTACTATAGAAAAGGCAATCCCTGGCCTAATTAAAATTTGCGACAGTAAAAAATTATTTTTTGAATAATTTACTATAGAAAAAGCAATCCCTGGCGTAATTAAAATTTGCGACACTAAACAATTATTTTTTGCAAAATTTACTATAGAAAAGGCAATCCCTGGCGTATTTAAAATTTGCAACAGTAAAAAATGAATTTTTGAATAATTTACTATAGAAAAGGCAATCCCTGGCGTAATTAAAATTTGCGACAGTAAAAAATTATTTTTTGCAAAATTTACTATAGAAAAGGCAATCCCTGGCGTAATTAAAATTTGCGACACTAAAAAATTATTTTTTGAATAATTTACTATAGAAAAGGCAATCCCTGGCGTAATTAAAATTTGCGACACTAAACAATTATTTTTTGCAAAATTTACTATAGAAAAGGCAAGCCCTGGCGTAATTAAAATTTGCGACAGTAAAAAATTATTTTTTGAATAATTTACTATAGAAAAGGCAATCCCTGGCGTAATTAAAATTTGAGACAGTAAAAAATTATTTTTTGAATTATTTACTATAGAAAAGGCAATCCCTGGCGTAATTAAAATTTGCGACAGTAAAAAATTATTTTTTGCAAAATTTACTATAGAAAAGGCAATCCCTGGCGTAATTAAAATTTGAGACAGTAAAAAACTATTTTTTGAATAATTTACTATAGAAAAGGCAATCCCTGGCGTAATTAAAATTTGCGACACTAAACAATTATTTTTTGCAAAATTTACTATAGAAAAGGCAATCCCTGGCGTAATTATAATTTGCGACAGTATAAAATTATTTTTTGCAAAATTTACTATAGAAAAGGCAATCCCTGGCGTATTTAAAATTTGCAACAGTAAAAAATTATTTTTTGCAAAATTTACTATAGAAAAGGCAATCCCTGGCGTATTTAAAATTTGCGACAGTATAAAATGAATTTTTGAATAATTTACTATAGAAAAGGCAATCCCTGGCGTAATTAAAATTTGCGACAGTAAAAAATTATTTTTTGAATAATTTACTATAGAAAAGGCAATCCCTGGCGTAATTAAAATTTGCGACACTAAACAATTATTTTTTGCAAAATTTACTATAGAAAAGGCAATCCCTGGCGTAATTAAAACTTGCAACAGTAAAAAATTATTTTTTGAATAATTTACTATAGAAAAGGCAATCCCTGGCGTATTTATAATTTGCGACAGTAAAAAATTATTTTTTGAATAATTTACTATAGAAAAGGCAATCCCTGGCGTAATTAAAATTTGCGACAGTAAAAAATTATTTTTTGAATAATTTACTATAGAAAAGGCAATCCCTGGCCTAATTAAAATTTGCGACAGTAAAAAATTATTTTTTGAATAATTTACTATAGAAAAAGCAATCCCTGGCGTAATTAAAATTTGCGACACTAAACAATTATTTTTTGCAAAATTTACTATAGAAAAGGCAATCCCTGGCGTATTTAAAATTTGCAACAGTAAAAAATGAATTTTTGAATAATTTACTATAGAAAAGGCAATCCCTGGCGTAATTAAAATTTGCGACAGTAAAAAATTATTTTTTGCAAAATTTACTATAGAAAAGGCAATCCCTGGCGTAATTAAAATTTGCGACACTAAAAAATTATTTTTTGAATAATTTACTATAGAAAAGGCAATCCCTGGCGTAATTAAAATTTGCGACACTAAACAATTATTTTTTGCAAAATTTACTATAGAAAAGGCAAGCCCTGGCGTAATTAAAATTTGCGACAGTAAAAAATTATTTTTTGAATAATTTACTATAGAAAAGGCAATCCCTGGCGTAATTAAAATTTGAGACAGTAAAAAATTATTTTTTGAATTATTTACTATAGAAAAGGCAATCCCTGGCGTAATTAAAATTTGCGACAGTAAAAAATTATTTTTTGCAAAATTTACTATAGAAAAGGCAATCCCTGGCGTAATTAAAATTTGAGACAGTAAAAAACTATTTTTTGAATAATTTACTATAGAAAAGGCAATCCCTGGCGTAATTAAAATTTGCGACACTAAACAATTATTTTTTGCAAAATTTACTATAGAAAAGGCAATCCCTGGCGTAATTATAATTTGCGACAGTATAAAATTATTTTTTGCAAAATTTACTATAGAAAAGGCAATCCCTGGCGTATTTAAAATTTGCAACAGTAAAAAATTATTTTTTGCAAAATTTACTATAGAAAAGGCAATCCCTGGCGTATTTAAAATTTGCGACAGTATAAAATGAATTTTTGAATAATTTACTATAGAAAAGGCAATCCCTGGCGTAATTAAAATTTGCGACAGTAAAAAATTATTTTTTGAATAATTTACTATAGAAAAGGCAATCCCTGGCGTAATTAAAATTTGCGACAGTAAAAAATTATTTTTTGCAAAATTTACTATAGAAAAGGCAATCCCTGGCCTAATTAAAATTTGCGACAGTAAAAAATTATTTTTTGCATAATTTACTAGACAAAATGCAATCCCTGGCGTAATTAAAATTTGCAACAGTAAAAAATTATTTTTTGCAACATTTACTATAGAAAAGGCAATCCCTGGCGTAATTAAAATTTGCGACATTAAACAATTATTTTTTGCAAAATTTACTATAGAAAAGGCAATCCCTGGCGTAATTATAATTTGCGACAGTATAAAATGAATTTTTGAATAATTTACTATAGAAAAGGCAATCCCTGGCGTAATTAAAATTTGCGAGAGTAAAAAATTATTTTTTGAATAATTTACTATAGAAAAGGCAATCCCTGGCGTAATAAAAATTTACAACACTGAACAATTATTTTTTGCAAAATTTACTATAGAAAAGGCAATCCCTGGCGTAATTAAAATTTGAGACAGTAAAAAATTATTTTTTGCATAATTTACTAGACAAAATGCAATCCCTGGCGTATTTAAAATTTGCAACAGTAAAAAATTATTTTTTGCAACATTTACTATAGAAAAGGCAATCCCTGGCGTAATTAAAATTTGCGACACTAAAAAATTATTTTTTGCAAAATTTACTATAGAAAAGTCAATCCCTGGCGTAATTAAAATTTGTGACAGAAAAAATTATTTTTTGAATAATTTACTATAGAAAAGGCAATCCCTGGCGTAATTAAAATTTGCGACAGTAAAAAATGAATTTTTGAATAATTTACTATAGAAAAGGCAATCCCTGGCGTAATTAAAATTTGAGACAGTAAAAAATGAATTTTTGAATAATTTACTATAGAAAAGGCAATCCCTGGCGTAATTATAATTTGCGACAGTAAAAAATGAATTTTTGAATAATTTACTATAGAAAAGGCAATCCCTGGCGTAATTAAAATTTGCGACAGAAAAAAATTATTTTTTGAATAATTTACTATACAAAAGGCAATCCCTGGCGTATTTAAAATTTGCAACAGTAAAAAATTATTTTTTGAATAATTTACTATAGAAAAGGCAATCCCTGGCGTAATTATAATTTGCGACAGTATAAAATTATTTTTTGAATAATTTACTATAGAAAAGGCAATCCCTGGCGTAATTATAATTTGCGACAGTAAAAAATGAATTTTTGAATAATTTACTATAGAAAAGGCAATCCCTGGCGTAATTAAAATTTGCGACAGTAAAAAATGAATTTTTGAATAATTTACTATAGAAAAGCCAATCACTGGCGTAATTAAAATTTGAGACAGTAAAAAATTATTTTTTGCAAAATTTACTATAGAAAAGGCAATCCCTGGCGTAATTAAAATTTGCGACAGTAAAAAATGAATTTTAGAATAATTTACTATAGAAAAGGCAATCCCTGGCGTAATTAAAATTTGAGACAGTAAACAATGAATTTTTGAATAATTTACTATAGAAAAGGCAATCCCTGGCGTAATTAAAATTTGCGACAGTAAAAAATTATTTTTTGCAAAATTTACTATAGAAAAAGCAATCCCTGGCGTAATTAAAATTTGAGACACTAAACAATTATTTTTTGAATAATTTACTATAGAAAAGGCAATCCCTGGCGTAATTAAAATTTGCGACAGTAAAAAATGAATTTTTGAATAATTTACTATAGAAAAGGCAATCCCTGGCGTAATTATAATTTGCGACAGTATAAAATTATTTTTTGAATAATTTACTATAGAAAAGGCAATCCCTGGCGTAATTAAAATTTGCGACAGTAAAAAATTATTTTTTGAATAATTTACTATAGAACAGGCAATCCCTGGCGTAATTAAAATTTGCGACACTAAACAATTATTTTTTGCAAAATTTACTATAGAAAAGGCAATCCCTGGCGTACTTAAAATTTGAGACAGTAAAAAATGAATTTTTGAATAATTTACTATAGAAAAGGCAATCCCTGGCGTAATTATAATTTGCGACAGTATAAAATTATTTTTTGAATAATTTACTATAGAAAAGGCAATCCCTGCCGTAATTAAAATTTGAGACAGTAAAAAATGAATTTTTGAATAATTTACTATAGAAAAGGCAATCCCTGGCGTAATTAAAATTTGCGACAGTAAAAAATTATTTTTTGCAAAATTTACTATAGAAAAGGCAATCCCTGGCGTAATTAAAATTTGCGACACTAAAAAATTATTTTTTGAATAATTTACTATAGAAAAGGCAATCCCTGGCGTAATTATAATTTGCGACACTAAACAATTATTTTTTGCAAAATTTACTATAGAAAAGGCAATCCCTGGCGTAATTATAATTTGCGACAGTATAAAATTATTTTTTGAATAATTTACTATAGAAAAGGCAATCCCTGGCGTAATTAAAATTTGCGACACTAAACAATTATTTTTTGCAAAATTTACTATAGAAAAGGCAATCCCTGGCGTAATTAAAATTTGTGACAGAAAAAATTATTTTTTGAATAATTTACTATAGAAATTAAAATTTGCGACAGTAAAAAATGAATTTTTGAATAATTTACTATAGAAAAGGCAATCCCTGGCGTAATTAAAATTTGCGACAGTAAAAAATTATTTTTTGAATAATTTACTATAGAAACGGCAATCCCTGGCGTAATTAAAATTTGAGACAGTAAAAAATTAGTTTTTGAATAATTTACCATAGAAAAGGCAATCCCTGGCGTAATTAAAATTTGCGACACTAAACAATTATTTTTTGCAAAATTTACTATAGAAAAGGCAATCCCTGGCGTAATTAAAATTTGCGACACTAAACAATTATTTTTTGAATAATTTACTATAGAAAAGGCAATCCCTGGCGTAATTAAAATTTGCGACAGTAAAAAATGAATTTTTTAATAATTTACTATAGAAAAGGCAATCCCTGGCGTAATTAAAATTTGCGACACTAAACAATTATTTTTTGCAAAATTTACTATAGAAAAGGCAATCCCTGGCGTAATTAAAATTTGAGACAGTAAAAAATTATTTTTTGAATGATTTACTATACAAAAGGCAATCCCTGGCGTATTTAAAATTTGCAACAGTAAAAAATTATTTTTTGCAAAATTTACTATAGAAAAGGCAATCCCTGGCGTAACTATAATTTGCGACAGTATAAAATTATTTTTTGAATAATTTACTATAGAAAAGGCAATCCCTGTCGTAATTAAAATTTGTGACAGAAAAAATTATTTTTTGAATAATTTACTATAGAAAAGGCAATCCCTGGCGTAATTAATATTTGAGACAGTAAAAAATTATTTTTTGAATAATTTACTATAGAAAAGGCAATCGCTTGCTTAATTAAAATTTGAGACAGTAAAAAATGAATTTTTGAATAATTTACTATAGAAAAGGCAATCCCTGGCGTAATTAAAATTTGCGACACTAAACAATTATTTTTTGAATAATTTACTATAGAAAAGGCAATCCCTGGCGTAATTAAAATTTGCGACAGTAAAAAATGAATTTTTGAATAATTTACTATAGAAAAGGCAATCCCTGGCGTAATTATAATTTGCGACAGTATAAAATTATTTTTTGAATAATTTACTATAGAAAAGGCAATCCCTGGCGTAATTAAAATTTGCGACAGTAAAAAATTATTTTTTGAATAATTTACTATAGAAAAGGCAATCCCTGGCGTAATTAAAATTTGCGACACTAAACAATTATTTTTTGAATAATTTACTATAGAAAAGGCAATCCCTGGCGTAATTAAAATTTGCGACAGTAAAAAATGAATTTTTGAATAATTTACTATAGAAAAGGCAATCCCTGGGGTAATTATAATTTGCGACAGTATAAAATTATTTTTTGAATAATTTACTATAGAAAAGGCAATCCCTGGCGTAATTAAAATTTGCGACAGTAAAAAATTATTTTTTGAATAATTTACTATAGAACAGGCAATCCCTGGCGTAATTAAAATTTGCGACACTAAACAATTATTTTTTGCAAAATTTACTATAGAAAAGGCAATCCCTGGCGTACTTAAAATTTGAGACAGTAAAAAATGAATTTTTGAATAATTTACTATAGAAAAGGCAATCCCTGGCGTAATTATAATTTGCGACAGTATAAAATTATTTTTTGAATAATTTACTATAGAAAAGGCAATCCCTGGCGTAATTAAAATTTGAGACAGTAAAAAATGAATTTTTGAATAATTTACTATAGAAAAGGCAATCCCTGGCGTAATTAAAATTTGCGACAGTAAAAAATTATTTTTTGCAAAATTTACTATAGAAAAGGCAATCCCTGGCCTAATTAAAATTTGCGACACTAAAAAATTATTTTTTGAATAATTTACTATAGAAAAGGCAATCCCTGGCGTAATTAAAATTTGCGACAGTAAAAAATGAATTTTTGAATAATTTACTATAGAAAAGGCAATCCCTGTCGTAATTAAAATTTGCGACAGTAAAAAATTATTTTTGAATAATTTACTATAGAAAAGGCAATCCCTGGCCTAATTAAAATTTGCGACAGTAAAAAATTATTTTTTGAATAATTTACTATAGAAAAAGCAATCCCTGGCGTAATTAAAATTTGCGACACTAAACAATTATTTTTTGCAAAATTTACTATAGAAAAGGCAATCCCTGGCGTATTTAAAATTTGCAACAGTAAAAAATGAATTTTTGAATAATTTACTATAGAAAAGGCAATCCCTGGCTTAATTAAAATTTGCGACAGTAAAAAATTATTTTTTGCAAAATTTACTATAGAAAAGGCAATCCCTGGCGTAATTAAAATTTGCGACACTAAAAAATTATTTTTTGAATAATTTACTATAGAAAAGGCAATCCCTGGCGTAATTAAAATTTGCGACACTAAACAATTATTTTTTGCAAAATTTACTATAGAAAAGGCAAGCCCTGGCGTAATTAAAATTTGCGACAGTAAAAAATTATTTTTTGAATAATTTACTATAGAAAAGGCAATCCCTGGCGTAATTAAAATTTGAGACAGTAAAAAATTATTTTTTGAATTATTTACTATAGAAAAGGCAATCCCTGGCGTAATTAAAATTTGCGACAGTAAAAAATTATTTTTTGCAAAATTTACTATAGAAAAGGCAATCCCTGGCGTAATTAAAATTTGAGACAGTAAAAAACTATTTTTTGAATAATTTACTATAGAAAAGGCAATCCCTGCGTAATTAAGATTTGCGACACTAAACAATTATTTTTTGCAAAATTTACTATAGAAAAGGCAATCCCTGGCGTAATTATAATTTGCGACAGTATAAAATTATTTTTTGCAAAATTTACTATAGAAAAGGCAATCCCTGGCGTATTTAAAATTTGCAACAGTAAAAAATATATTTTTGCAAAATTTACTATAGAAAAGGCAATCCCTGGCCTATTTAAAATTTGCGACAGTATAAAATGAATTTTTGAATAATTTACTATAGAAAAGGCAATCCCTGGCGTAATTAAAATTTGCGACAGTAAAAAATTATTTTTTGAATAATTTACTATAGAAAAGGCAATCCCTGGCGTATTTAAATTTGAGACTGTAAAAAATTATTTTTTGAATAATTTACTATAGAAAAGGCAATCCCTGGCGTAATTAAAATTTGCGACACTAAACAATTATTTTTTGCAAAATTTACTATAGAAAAGGCAATCCCTGGCGTAATTAAAATTTGCAACAGTAAAAAATTATTTTTTGAATAATTTACTATAGAAAAGGCAATCCCTGGCGTATTTATAATTTGCGACAGTAAAAAATTATTTTTTGAATAATTTACTATAGAAAAGGCAATCCCTGGCGTAATTAAAATTTGCGACAGTAAAAAATTATTTTTTGCAAAATTTACTATAGAAAAGGCAATCCCCTGGCGTAATTAAAATTTGCGACAGTAAAAAATTATTTTTTGAATAATTTACTATAGAAAAGGCAATCCCTGGCGTAATTAAAATTTGCGACACTAAACAATTATTTTTGCAAAATTTACTATAGAAAAGGCAATCCCTGGCGTAATTAAAATTTGAGACAGTATAAAATTATTTTTTGAATAATTTACTATAGAAAAGGCAATCCCTGGCGTAATTAAAATTTGAGACAGTAAAAAATTATTTTTTGAATAATTTGCTATAGAAAAGGCAATCCCTGGCGTAATTAAAATTTGCGACACTAAAAAATTATTTTTTGAATAATTTACTATAGAAAAGGCAATCCCTGGCGGAATTAAAATTTGTGACAGAAAAAAATATTTTTTGAATAATATACTATAGAAAAGGCAATCCCTGGCTTAATTAAAATTTGCAACAGTATAAAATTATTTTTTGAATAATTTACTATAGAAAAGGCAATCCCTGGCGTAATTAAAATTTGCGACACTAAACAATTATTTTTTGCAAAATTTACTATAGAAAAGGCAATCCCTGGCGTAATTAAAATTTGTGACAGAAAAATTATTTTTTGAATAATTTACTATAGAAAGGGCAATCCCTGGCGTATTTAAAATTTGCGACACTAAACAATTATTTTTTGCAAAATTTACTATAGAAAAGGCAATCCCTGGCGTAATTAAAATTTGAGACAGTAAAAAAATTATTTTTGCAAAATTTACTATAGAAAATCAATCCCCTGGCGTAATTAAAATTTGCGACAGTAAAAAAATTATTTTTGCAAAATTTACTATAGAAAAGGCAATCCCTGGCGTAATTATAATTTGCGACAATATAAAATTATTTTTTGAATAATTTACTATAGAAAAGGCAATCCCTGGCGTAATTAAAATTTGAGACACTAAACAATTAGTTTTTGAATAATTTACTATAGAAAAGGCAATCTCTGGCGTAATTAAAATTTGCGACACTAAAAAATGAATTTTTGAATAATTTACTATAGAAAAGGCAATCCCTGGCGTAATTAAAATTTGCGACACTAAACAATTATTTTTTGCAAAATTTACTATAGAAAAGGCAATACCTGGCGTATTTAAAATTTGCAACAGTAAACAATTAGTTTTTGAATAATTTTACTATAGAAAAGGCAATGCCTGGCGTAATTAAAACAGTTTTTGCAAAATTTACTATAGAAAAGGCAATCCCTGGCTTAATTAAAATTTGAGACAGTAAAAAATTAGTTTTTGAATAATTTACTATAGAAAAGGCAATCCCTGGCGTAATTAAAATTTGTGACAGTAAAAATTAGTTTTTTGAATAATTTACTATAGAAAAGGCAAATCCCTGGCGTAATTAAAATTTGAGACAGTAAAATTTGAATTTTTGAATAATTTACTATAGAAAAGGCAATCCCTGGCGTAATTAAAATCTTGCGACAGTAAAAAATTATTTTTTGCAAAATTTACTATAGAAAAGGCAATCCCTGGCGTAATTAAAATTTGTTACAGAAAAAATTATTTTTTGCAAAATTTACTATAGAAAAGGCAATCCCTGTGTAATTAAAATTTGCGACAGTATAAAAATTATTTTTTGAATAATTTACTATAGAAAAGGCAATCCCTGGCGTAATTAAAATTTGCGACAGTATAAAATTATTTTTTGAATAATTTACTATAGAAAAGGCAATCCCTGGCGTAATTAAAATTTGCGACACTAAACAATTAGTTTTTGAATAATTACTATAGAAAAGGCAATCCCTGGCGTAATTAAAATTTGCGACACTAAAAAATGAATTTTTGAATAATTTACTATAGAAAAGGCAATCCCTGGCGTAATTAAAATTTGCGACACTAAACAATTATTTTTTGCAAAATTTACTATAGAAAGGCAATCCCTGGCGTATTTAAAATTTGCGACAGTAAAAAATTATTTTTTGAATAATTTACTATAGAAAAGGCAATCCCAGGCGTAATTAAAATTTGAGACAGTAAGAAAATTAGTTTTTGAATAATTTACTATAGAAAAGGCAATCCCTGGCGTAATTAAAATTTGAGAGACAGTAAAAAATGAATTTTTGAATAATTTACTATAGAAAAGGCAATCCTGGCGTCATAAAAATTTACGACACTAAACAATTATTTTTTGCAAAATTTACTATAGAAAAGGCAATCCCTGGCGTATTTAAAATTTGCGACAGTAAAAAATTATTTTTTGAATAATTTACTATAGAAAAGGGCAATCCCTGGCGTAATTAAAATTTGACACAGTAAAAAATTAGTTTTTGAATAATTTACTATAGAAAAGGCAATCCCTGGCGTAATTAAAATTTGAGACAGTAAAAAATGAATTTTTGAATAATTTACTATAGAAAAGGCCAATCCCTGGCGTAATTAAAATTTGCGACAGTAAAAAATGAATTTTGAATAATTTACTATAGAAAAGGCAATCCCTGGCGTAATTAAAATTTGCGAGAGTAAAAAATTATTTTTTGAATAATTTACTATAGAAAAAGGCAATCCCTGGCGTAATAAAAATTTACAACACTAAACAATTATTTTTTGCAAAATTTACTATAGAAAAGGCAATCCCTGGCGTAATTAAAATTTGAGACAGTAAAAAATTATTTTTTGAATAATTTACTAGACAAAATGCAATCCCTGGCGTATTTAAAATTTGCAACAGTAAAAAATTATTTTTTGCAACATTTACTATAGAATAAGGCAATCCCTGGCGTAATTAAAATTTGCGACACTAAAAAATTATTTTTTGCAAAATTTACTATAGAAAAGTCAATCCCTGGCGTAATTAAAATTTGTGACAGAAAAAATTATTTTTTGAATAATTTACTATAGAAAAGGCAATCCCTGGCGTAATTAAAATTTGCGACAGTAAAAAATTATTTTTTGCAAAATTTACTATAGAAAAGGCAATCCCTGGCGTAATTAAAACTTGCGACAGTAAAAATTATTTTTGCAAAAATTTACTATAGAAAAGGCAATCCCTGCGTAATTAAAATTTGCGACATTAAACAATTATTTTTTGAATAATTTACTATAGAAAAGGCAATCCCTGGCGTAATTAAAATTGCGACAGTAAAAAATTATTTTTTGAATAATTTACTATAGAAAAGGCAATCCCTGGCGTATTTAAAATTTGCGACAGTAAAAAATTATTTTTGAATAATTTACTATAGAAAAGGCAATCCCTGGCGTAATTAAAATTTGAGACAGTAAAAAATTATTTTTGAATAATTTACTATAGAAAAGGCAATCCCTGGCGTAATTAAAATTGAGACAGTAAAAAATTATTTTTTTGAATAATTTACTATAGAAAAGGCAATCCCTGGCGTAATTAAAATTTGCGACGCTAAACAATTATTTTTTGCAAAAATTTACTACTAGAAAAGCAATCCCTGGCGTAATTAAAATTTGCGACAGTAAAAAATTATTTTTGGCAAAATTTACCATAGAAAAGGCAATCCTTGGCGTAATTATAATTTGCGACAGTAAAAAATTATTTTTGAATAATTTACTATAGAAAAGGCAATCCCTGGCGTAATTAAAATTTGAGACAGTAAAAAATTAATTTTGAATAATTTACTATAGAAAAGGCAATCCTTGGCGTAATTAAAATTTGAGACAGTATAAAATTATTTTTGAATAATTTACTATAGAAAAGGCAATTACTGGCGTAATTAAAATTTGCAAGAGTAAAAAATTATTTTTTGAATAATTTACTATAGAAAAGGCAATCCCTGGCGTAATTATAATTTGCGACAGTATAAAATTATTTTTTGAATAATTTACTATAGAAAGCGTAATTAAAATTTGCGACAGTAAAAATTAATTTTTGAATAATTTACTATAGAAAAGGCAATCCTGGCGTAATGAAAATTTGCGACAGTAAAAAATTATTTTTGAATAATTTACTATATGAAAAGGCAATCCCTGGCGTATTTAAAATTTGAGACAGTTTAAAAATTATTTTTTGAATAATTTACTATAGAAAGGGCACATCCCTGGCGTATTTAAAGATTTGCAACAGTAAAAAATTATTTTTAGAATAATTTACTATAGAAAAGGCAATCCTGCGTAATTATAATTTGCGACAGTAAAAAATTATTTTTGAATAATTTACTATAGAAAAGGCAATCCCTGGCGTAATTAAAATTTGCGACAGTAAAAAATTAATTTTTGAATAATTTACTATAGAAAAGGCAATCCCTGTCGTAATTAAATTTGGGAGAGTAAAAAATTATTTTTTGAATAATTTACTATAGAAAAGGCAATCCCTGGCGTATTTAAAATTTGAGACAGTATAAAATTATTTTTTGAATAATTTACTATAGAAAAGGCAATCCCTGGCGTATTTAAATTTGCGACAGTAAAAAATGAATTTTTGAATAATTTACTATAGAAAAGGCAATCCCTGGCGTAATTAAAATTTGCGACAGTAAAAATTATTTTTTGAATAATTTACTATAGAAAGGCAATCCCTGGCGTAATTAAAATTTGCGACAGTAAAAAATTATTTTTTGAATAATTTACTATAGAAAAGGCAATCCCTGGCGTAATTATAATTTGCAACAGAAAAAAATTAATTTTTGAATAATTTACTATAGAAAAGGCAATCCCTGGCGTAATTAAAATTTGCGACACTAAACAATTAGTTTTTGAATAATTTACTATAGAAAAGGCAATCCCTGGCGTAATTAAAATTTGAGACAGCATAAAATTATTTTTTGAATAATTTACTATAGAAAAGGCAATCCCTGGCGTATTTAAAATTTGCGACAGTAAAAAATTATTTTTTGAATAATTTACTATAGAAAAGGCAATCCCTGGCGTATTTAAAATTTGAGACAGTATAAAATTATTTTTTGAATAATTACTATAGAAAAGGCAATCTCTGGCGTAATTAAAGTTTGCGACAGTATAAAATTATTTTTTGAATAATTTACTATAGAAAAAGGCAATCCCTGGCGTAATTAAAATTTGCGACAGTAAAAAATTAATTTTTGCAAAATTTACTATATAAAAGGCAATCCTGGCGTATTTAAAATTTGCGACAGTATAAAATTATTTTTTGAATAATTTACTATAGAAAAAGGAAATCCCTGGCGTAAATAAATTTGAGACAGTAAAAAATTATTTTTTGAATAATTTACTATAGAAAAGGCAATCCCTGGCGTAATTAAAACTTGCGACAGTAAAAAATTATTTTTTGCAAAATTTACTATAGAAAAGGCAATCCCTGGCGTAATTAAAATTTGCGACAGTAAAAAATTATTTTTTGAATAATTACTATAGAAAAGGCAATCCTGGCGTAATTAAAATTTGAGACAGTAAAAAAATTATTTTTTGAATAATTTACTATAGAAAAGGCAATCCCTGGGGTAATTAAAATTTGCGACAGTAAAAAAGTAATTTTTTGCAAAATTTACTATAGAAAAGGCAATCCCTGGCGTAATTAAAATTTGTGACAGTAAAAAATTATTTTTTGAATAATTTACTATAGAAAAGGCAATCCCTTACGTAATTATAATTTGCGACAGTATAAATTAATTTTTTGAATAATTTACTATAGAAAAGACAATCCCTGGCGTAATTAAAATTTGCGACAGTAAGAAATTATTTTTTGAATAATTTACTATAGAAAAAGGCAATCCTTGGCGTATTTAAAATTTGCAACAGTAAAAAATTATTTTTTGCAAAATTTACTATAGAAAAGGCAATCCCTGGCGTATTTAAAATTTGCGACAGTATAAAATGAATTTTTGAATAATTTACTATAGAAAAGGCAATCCCTGGCGTAATTAAAATTTGCGACAGTAAAAAATTATTTTTTGAATAATTTACTATAGAAAAGGCAATCCTTGGCGTAATTATAATTTGCGACAGTAAAAAATTATTTTTTGAATAATTTACTATAGAAAAGGCAATCCCTTACGTAATTATAATTTGCGACAGTATAAATTATTTTTTGAATAATTTACTATAGAAAAGACAATCCCTGGCGTAATTAAAATTTGCGACAGTAAGAAATTATTTTTTGAATAATTTACTATAGAAAAGGCAATCCTTGGCGTATCTTAAAATTTGCAACAGTAAAAAATTATTTTTTGCAAAATTTACTATAGAAAAGGCAATCCTGGCGTATTTAAAATTTGCGACAGTATAAAATGAATTTTTGAATAATTTACTATAGAAAAGGCAATCCCTGGCGTAATTAAAATTTGCGACAGTAAAAAATTATTTTTTGAATAATTACTATAGAAAAGGCAATCCTTGGCGTAATTATAATTTGCGACAGTAAAAAATTATTTTTTGAATAATTTACTATAGAAAAGGCAATCCCTGGCGTAATTAAAATTTGAGACTGTAAAAAATTAATTTTTGAATAATTTACTATAGAAAAGGCAATCCTTGGCGTAATTAAAATTTGAGACAGTATAAAATTATTTTTTGAATAATTTACTATAGAAAAGTCAACTACTGGCGTAATTAAAATTTGCAACAGTAAAAAATTAATTTTTTGAATAATTTACTATAGAAAACGCAATCCCTGCGTAATTATAATTTGCGACAGTATAAAATTATTTTTTGAATAATTTACTATAGAAAAGGCAACCCCCTGGCGTAATTAAAATTTGCGACAGTAAAAAATTAATTTTTGAATAATTTACTATAGAAAAGGCAATCCCTGGCGTAATGAAAATTTGCGACAGTAAAAAATTATTTTTTGAATAATTTACTATAGAAAAGGCAATCCCTGGCGTATTTAAAATTTGAGACAGTATAAAATTATTTTTTGAATAATTTACTATAGAAAGGGCAATCCCTGGCGTATTTAAAATTTGCAACAGTAAAAAATTATTTTTTGAATAATTTACTATAGAAAAGGCAATCCCTGGCGTAATTATAATTTGCGACAGTAAAAAATTATTTTTTGAATAATTTACTATAGAAAAGGCAATCCCTGGCGTAATTAAAATTTGCGACAGTAAAAAATTAATTTTTGAATAATTTACTATAGAAAAGGCAATCCCTGGCGTAATTAAATTTGGGAGAGTAAAAAATTATTTTTTGAATAATTTTACTATAGAAAGGCAATCCCTGGCGTATTTAAAATTTGAGACAGTATAAAATTATTTTTTGAATAATTTACTATAGAAAAGGCAATCCCTGGCGTATTTAAAATTTGCGACAGTAAAAAATGAATTTTTGAATAATTTACTATAGAAAAGGCATCCCTGCGTAATTAAAATTTGCGACAGTAAAAAATTATTTTTTGAATAATTTACTATAGAAAAGGCAATCCCTGGCGTAATTAAAATTTGCGACAGTAAAAAATTATTTTTGAATAATTTACTATAGAAAAGGCAATCCCTGGCGTAATTATAATTTGCGACAGAAAAAAATTAATTTTTGAATAATTTACTATAGAAAAGGCAATCCCTGGCGTAATTAAAATTTGCGACACTAAACAATTAGTTTTTGAATAATTTACTATAGAAAAGGCAATCCCTGGCGTAATTAAAATTTGAGACAGCATAAAATTATTTTTTGAATAATTTACTATAGAAAAGGCAATCTCTGGCGTATTTAAATTTGCGACAGTAAAAAATTATTTTTTGAATAATTTACTATAGAAAAGGCAATCCCTGGCGTATTTAAAATTTGAGACAGTATAAAATTATTTTTTGAATAATTTACTATACTAAAGGCAATCCCTGGCGTAATTAAAGTTTGCGACAGTATAAAATTATTTTTTGAATAATTTACTATAGAAAAGGCAATCCCTGGCGTAATTAAAATTTGCGACAGTAAAAAATAATTTTTGCAAAATTTTACTATATAAAAGGCAATCCCTGGCGTATTTAAAATTTGCGACAGTATAAAATTATTTTTTGAATAATTTACTATAGAAAAGGAAATCCCTGGCGTAAATAAAATTTGAGACAGTAAAAAATTATTTTTTGAATAATTTACTATAGAAAAGGCAATCCCTGGCGTAATTAAACTTGCGACAGTAAAAAATTATTTTTTGCAAAATTTACTATAGAAAAGGCAATCCCTGGCGTAATTAAAATTTGCGACAGTAAAAAATTATTTTTTGAATAATTTACTATAGAAAAGGCAATCCTGGCGTAATTAAAATTTGAGACAGTAAAAAATTATTATTTTGAATAATTTACTATAGAAAAGAGCAATCCCTGGCGTAATTAAAATTTGCGACAGTAAAAAATAATTTTTTGCAAAATTTACTATAGAAAAGGCAATCCCTGCGTAATTAAAATTTGTGACAGTAAAAAATTATTTTTGAATAATTTACTATAGAAAAAGGCAATCCCTGGCGTAATTATAATTTGCGACAGTATAAAATTATTTTTTGAATAATTTACTATAGAAAAGACAATCCCTGGCGTAATTAAAATTTGCGACAGTAAGAAATTATTTTTTGAATAATTTACTATAGAAAAGGCAATCCTTGGCGTATTTAAAATTTGCAACAGTAAAAAATTATTTTTGGAGCAAAATTTACTATAGAAAAGGCAATCCCTGGCGTATTTAAAATTTGCGACAGTATAAAATGAATTTTTGAAATAATTTACTATAGAAAAGGCAATCCCTGGCGTAATTAAAATTTGCGACAGTAAAAAATTATTTTTTTGAATAATTTACTATAGAAAAGGATATCCCTGGCGTAATTAAAATTTGCGACACTAAACAATTTTTTTTGCAAAATTTACTATAGAAAAGACAATCCCTGGCGTAATTAAAATTTGCGACAGTAAAAAATTATTTTTTGAATAATTTACTATAGAAAAGGCAATCCCTGGCGTAATTAAAATTTGCGACACTAAACAATTATTTTTTTGCAAAATTTACTATAGAAAAGGCAATCCCTGGCGTAATTAAAATTTGCGACAGTAAAAAATTATTTTTTGAATAATTTACTATAGAAAAGGCAATCCCTGGCGTAATTATAATTTGCGACAGTATAAATTATTTTTTGAATAATTTACTATAGAAAGGCAACAATCGCTGGCGTAATTAAAATTTGAGACAGTAAAAAATGAATTTGTTGAATAATTTACTATAGAAAAGACAATCCCTGGCGTAATTAAAATTTGCGACAGTAAAAAATTATTCTTTTGAATAATTTACTATAGAAAAGGCAATCCCTGCGTAATTAAAATTTGCGACACTAAACAATTATTCTTTTTGCAAAATTTACTATAGAAAAGGCAATCCCTGGCGTAATTAAAATTTGCGACAGTAAAAAATTATTTTTTGAATAAATTTACTAAAGAAAAGGCAATCCCTGGCGTAATTAAAATTTGTGACAGTAAAAATTATTTTTTGAATAATTTACTATAGAAAAGGCAATCCCTGGCGTAATTATAATTTGCGACAGTATAAAATTATTTTTTGAATAATTTACTATAGAAAAGACAATCCCTGGCGTAATTAAAATTTGCGACAGTATAAAATTATTTTTTGAATAATTTAGCTATAGAAAAGCAATCCTTGGCGTATTTAAAATTTGCAACAGTAAAAAATTATTTTTTGCAAAATTTACTATAGAAAAGGCAAATCCTTGGCGTAATTATAATTTGCGACAGTAAAAAATTATTTTTTGAATAATTTACTATAGAAAAGGCAATCCCTGGCGTAATTAAAATTTGAGACAGTAAAAAATTAATTTTTGAATAATTTACTATAGAAAAGGCAATCCTTGCGTAATTAAAATTTGAGACAGTATAAAATTATTTTTGAATAATTTACTATAGAAAAGGCAACCCTGGCGTAATTAAAATTTGCAACAGTAAAAAATTATTTTTTGAATAATTTACTATAGAAAAGGCAATCCCTGGCGTAATTATAATTTGCGACAGTAAAAATTATTTTTGAATAATTTACTATAGAAAAGGCAATCCCTGGCGTAATTAAAATTTGCGACAGTAAAAAATTAATTTTTGAATAATTTACTATAGAAAAGGCAATCCTGGCGTAATTAAAATTTGGGACAGTAAAAAATTATTTTTTGAATAATTTACTATAGAAAAGGCAATCCCTGGCGTATTTAAAATTTGAGACAGTATAAAATTATTTTTTGAATAATTTACTATAGAAAAAGGCGATCCCTGGCGTATTTAAAATTTGCGACAGTAAAAAATGAATTTTTGAATAATTTACTATAGAAAAGGCAATCCCTGGCGTAATTAAAATTTGCGACAGTAAAATTATTTTTTGAATAATTTACTATAGAAAAGGCAATCCCTGGCGTAATTAAAATTTGCGACAGTAAAAAAATTATTTTTTGAATAATTTACTATAGAAAAGGCAATCCCTGGCGTAATTATAATTTGCGACAGAAAAAATTAATTTTTGAATAATTTACTATAGAAAAGGCAATCCCTGGCGTAATTAAAATTTGCGACACTAAACAATTAGTTTTGAATAATTTACTATAGAAAAGGCAATCCCTGGCGTAATTAAAATTTGAGACAGCATAAAATTATTTTTTGAATAATTTACTATAGAAAAGGCAATCCCTGGCGTATTTAAAATTTGCGACAGCAAAAAATTATTTTTGAATAATTTACTATAGAAAAGGCAATCCCTGGCGTATTTAAAATTTGAGACAGTATAAAATTATTTTTTGAATAATTTACTATAGAAAAGGCAATCCCTGGCGTATTTAAAATTTGAGACAGTATAAATTATTTTTTGAATAATTTACTATAGAAAAGGCAATCCCTGGCGTAATTAAAATTTGCGACAGTAAAAAATTAATTTTTGCAAAATTTACTATATAAAAGGCAATCCCTGGCGTATTTAAATTTGCGACAGTATAAAAATTATTTTTTGAATAATTTACTATAGAAAAGGAAATCCCTGGCGTAATTAAAATTTGAGACAGTAAAAAAATTATTTTTTGAATAATTTACTATAGAAAAGGCAATCCCTGGCGTAATTAAAACTTGCGACAGTAAAAAATTATTTTTTGCAAAATTTACTATAGAAAAGGCAATCCCTGGCGTAATTATAATTTGCGACAGTAAAAAATTATTTTTTGAATAATTTACTATAGAAAAGGCAATCCCTGGCGTAATTAAAATTTGAGACAGTAAAAAATTATTGTTTGAATAATTTACTATAGAAAAGGCAATCCCTGGCGTAATTAAAATTTGCGACAGTAAAAAATAATTTTTGCAAATTTACTATAGAAAAGGCAATCCCTGGCGTAATTAAAATTTGTGACAGTAAAAAATTATTTTTTGAATAATTTACTATAGAAAAGGCAATCCCTGGCGTAATTAAAATTTGTGACAGTAAAAAATTATTTTTTGAATAATTTACTATAGAAAAGGCAATCCCTGGCGTAATTATAATTTGCGACAGTATAAAATTATTTTTTGAATAATTTACTATAGAAAAGACAATCCCTGGCGTAATTAAAATTTGCGACAGTAAGAAATTATTTTTTGAATAATTTACTATAGAAAAGGCAATCCTTGGCGTATTTAAAATTTGCAACAGTAAAAAATTATTTTTTGCAAAATTTACTATAGAAAAGGCAATCCCTGGCGTATTTAAAATTTGCGACAGTATAAAATGAATTTTTGAATAATTTACTATAGAAAAGGCAATCCCTGGCGTAATTAAAATTTGCGACAGTAAAAAATTATTTTTTGAATAATTTACTATAGAAAAGGATATCCCTGGCGTAATTAAAATTTGCGACACTAAACAATTATTTTTTGCAAAATTTACTATAGAAAAGACAATCCCTGGCGTAATTAAAATTTGCGACAGTAAAAAATTATTTTTTGAATAATTTACTATAGAAAAGGCAATCCCTGGCGTAATTAAAATTTGCGACACTAAACAATTATTTTTTTGCAAAATTTACTATAGAAAAGGCAATCCCTGGCGTAATTAAAATTTGCGACAGTAAAAAATTATTTTTTGAATAATTTACTATAGAAAAGGCAATCCCTGGCGTAATTATAATTTGCGACAGTATAAAATTATTTTTTGAATAATTTACTATAGAAAAGGCAATCGCTGGCGTAATTAAAATTTGAGACAGTAAAAAATGAATTTTTGAATAATTTACTATAGAAAAGACAATCCCTGGCGTAATTAAAATTTGCGACAGTAAAAAATTATTTTTTGAATAATTTACTATAGAAAAGGCAATCCCTGGCGTAATTAAAATTTGCGACACTAAACAATTATTTTTTTGCAAAATTTACTATAGAAAAGGCAATCCCTGGCGTAATTAAAATTTGCGACAGTAAAAAATTATTTTTTGAATAATTTACTATAGAAAAGGCAATCCCTGGCGTAATTAAAATTTGTGACAGTAAAAAATTATTTTTTGAATAATTTACTATAGAAAAGGCAATCCCTGGCGTAATTATAATTTGCGACAGTATAAAATTATTTTTTGAATAATTTACTATAGAAAAGACAATCCCTGGCGTAATTAAAATTTGCGACAGTATAAAATTATTTTTTGAATAATTTACTATAGAAAAGGCAATCCTTGGCGTATTTAAAATTTGCAACAGTAAAAAATTATTTTTTGCAAAATTTACTATAGAAAAGGCAATCCTTGGCGTAATTATAATTTGCGACAGTAAAAAATTATTTTTTGAATAATTTACTATAGAAAAGGCAATCCTGGCGTAATTAAAATTTGAGACAGTAAAAAATTAATTTTTGAATAATTTACTATAGAAAAGGCAATCCTTGGCGTAATTAAAATTTGAGACAGTATAAAATTATTTTTTGAATAATTTACTATAGAAAAGGCAACCCCTGGCGTAATTAAAATTTGCAACAGTAAAAAATTATTTTTTGAATAATTTACTATAGAAAAGGCAATCCTGGCGTAATTATAAATTGCCGACAGTAAAAAATTATTTTTTGAATAATTTACTATAGAAAAGGCAATCCCTGCGTAATTAAAATTTGCGACAGTAAAAAATTAATTTTTGAATAATTTACTATAGAAAAGGCAATCCCTGCGTAATTAAAATTTGGGACAGTAAAAAATTATTTTTTGAATAATTTAATATAGAAAAGGCAATCCCTGGCGTATTTAAAATTTGAGACAGTATAAAATTATTTTTTGAATAGATTTACTATAGAAAAGGCGATCCCTGGCGTATTTAAAATTTGCGACAGTAAAAATGAATTTTTGAATAATTTACTATAGAAAAGGCAATCCCTGGCGTAATTAAAATTTGCGACAGTAAAAATTATTTTTTGAATAATTTACTATAGAAAAGGCAATCCCTGGCGTAATTAACAATTTGCGACAGTAAAAAATTATTTTTTGAATAATTTACTATAGAAAAGGCAATCCTGGCGTAATTATAATTTGCGACAGAAAAAAATTAATTTTGAATAATTTACTATAGAAAAGGCAATCCCTGGCGTAATTAAAATTTGCGACACTAAACAATTAGTTTTGAATAATTTACTATAGAAAAGGCAATCCCTGGCGTAATTAAATTTGAGACAGCATAAAATTATTTTTTGAATAATTTACTATAGAAAAGGCAATCCCTGGCGTATTTAAAATTTGCGACAGTAAAAAATTATTTTTGAATAATTTTACTATAGAAAAGGCAATCCCTGGCGTATTTAAAATTTGAGACAGTATAAAATTATTTTTTGAATAATTTACTATAGAAAAGGCAATCCCTGGCGTAATTAAAATTTGCGACAGTATAAAATTATTTTTTGAATAATTTACTATAGAAAAGGCAATCCTGGCGTAATTAAAATTTGCGACAGTAAAAATTAATTTTTGCAAAATTTACTATATAAAAGGCAATCCCTATATAAAAGGCAATCCCTGGCGTATTTAAAATTTGCGACAGTATAAAATTATTTTTTGAATAATTTACTATAGAAAAGGAAATCCCTGGCGTAATTAAAATTTGAGACAGTAAAAAATTATTTTTTGAATAATTTACTATAGAAAAGGCAATCCCTGGCGTAATTAAAACTTGCGACAGTAAAAAAATTATTTTTTGCAAAAATTTACTATAGAAAAGGCAATCCCTGGCGTAATTAAAATTTGCGACAGTAAAAAATTATTTTTTGAATAATTTACTATAGAAAAGGCAATCCCTGGCGTAATTAAAATTTGAGACAGTAAAAAATTATTTTTTGAATAATTTACTATAGAAAAGGCAATCCCTGGCGTAATTAAAATTTGCGACAGTAAAAAATAATCTTTTGCAAAATTTACTATAGAAAAGGCAATCCCTGGCGTAATTAAAATTTGTGACAGTAAAAAATTATTTTTTGAATAATTTACTATAGAAAAGGCAATCCCTGGCGTAATTATAATTTGCGACAGTATAAAATTATTTTTTGAATAATTTACTATAGAAAAGACAATCCCTGGCGTAATTAAAATTTGCGACAGTAAGAAATTATTTTTTGAATAATTTACTATAGAAAAGGCAATCCTTGGCGTATTTAAAATTTGCAACAGTAAAAAATTATTTTTTGCAAAATTTACTATAGAAAAGGCAATCCCTGGCGTATTTAAAATTTGCGACAGTATAAAATGAATTTTTGAATAATTTACTATAGAAAAGGCAATCCCTGGCGTAATTAAAATTTGCGACAGTAAAAAATTATTTTTTGAATAATTTACTATAGAAAAGGCAATCCCTGGCGTAATTAAAATTTACGACACTAAACAATTATTTTTTGCAAAATTTAATATAGAAAAGACAATCCCTGGCGTAATTAAAATTTGCGACAGTAAAAAATTATTTTTTGAATAATTTACTATAGAAAAGGCAATCCCTGGCGTAATTAAAATTTGCGACACTAAACAATTATTTTTTTGCAAAATTTACTATAGAAAAGGCAATCCCTGGCGTAATTAAAATTTGCTACAGTAAAAAATTATTTTTTGAATAATTTACTATAGAAAAGGCAATCCCTGGCGTAATTATAATTTGCGACAGTATAAAATTATTTTTTGAATAATTTACTATAGAAAAGGCAATCGCTGGCGTAATTAAAATTTGAGACAGTAAAAAATGAATTTTTGAATAATTTACTATAGAAAAAGGCAATCCCTGGCGTAATCAAAATTTGTGACAGAAAAAATTATTTTTTGAATAATTTACTATAGAAAAGGCAATCCCTGGCGTAATTATAATTTGAGACAGTAAAAAATTATTTTTTGAATAATTTACTATAGAAAAGGCAATCGCTGGCGTAATTAAAATTTGTGACAGAAAAAATTATTTTTTGAATAATTTACTATAGAAAAGGCAATCCCTGACGTAATTAAAATTTGCGACAGTAAAAAATTATTTTTTGAATAATTTACTATAGAAAAGGCAATCCCTGGCGTAATTAAAATTTGTGACAGTAAAAATTATTTTTTGAATAATTTACTATAGAAAAGGCAATCCCTGGCGTAATTATAATTTGCGACAGTATAAAATTATTTTTTTGAATAATTTACTATAGAAAAGACAATACCTGGCGTAAATAAAATTTGCGACAGTAAGAAATTATTTTTTGAATAATTTACTATAGAAAAGGCAATCCTTGGCGTATTTAAAATTTGCAACAGTAAAAAATTATTTTTTGCAAAATTTACTAGAAAAGGCAATCCTTGGCGTAATTATAATTTGCGACAGTAAAAAAATTATTTTTTGAATAATTTACTATAGAAAAGGCAATCCCTGGCGTAATTAAAATTTGAGACAG
The DNA here is from genome assembly GCA_963930735.1 of Dioctria linearis. NCBI lineage: Eukaryota > Metazoa > Arthropoda > Insecta > Diptera > Asilidae > Dioctria > Dioctria linearis. The sequence continues at coordinate 47,937 of CAWVNZ010002726.1, forward strand.
TAAAAAATTAATTTTTGAATAATTTACTATAGAAAAGGCAATCCCTTGGCGTAATTAAAATTTGAGACAGTATAAAATTATTTTTTTGAATAATTTACTATAGAAAAGGCAATTACTGGCGTAATTAAAATTTGCAACAGTAAAAAATTATTTTTTGAATAATTTACTATAGAAAAGGCAATCCCTGGCGTAATTATAATTTGCGACAGTATAAAATTATTTTTTGAATAATTTACTATAGAAAAGGCAAACCCCTGGCGTAATTAAAATTTGCGACAGTAAAAAATTAATTTTTGAATAATTTACTATAGAAAAGGCAATCCCTGGCGTAATGAAAATTTGCGACAATAAAAAATTATTTTTTGAATAATTTACTATAGAAAAGGCAATCCCTGGCGTATTTAAAATTTGAGACAGTATAAAATTATTTTTTGAATAATTTACTATAGAAAGGGCAATCCCTGGCGTATTTAAAATTTGCAACAGTAAAAAATTATTTTTTGAATAATTTACTATAGAAAAGGCAATCCCTGGCGTAATTATAATTTGCGACAGTAAAAAATTATTTTTTGAATAATTTACTATAGAAAAGGCAATCCCTGGCGTAATTAAAATTTGCGACAGTAAAAAATTAATTTTTGAATAATTTACTATAGAAAAGGCAATCCCTGGCGTAATTAAAATTTGGGACAGTAAAAAATTATTTTTTGAATAATTTACTATAGAAAAGGCAATCCCTGGCGTATTTAAAATTTGAGACAGTATAAAATTATTTTTTGAATAATTTACTATAGAAAAGGCAATCCCTGGCGTATTTAAAATTTGCGACAGTAAAAAATGAATTTTTGAATAATTTACTATAGAAAAGGCAATCCCTGGCGTAATTAAAATTTGCGACAGTAAAAATTATTTTTTGAATAATTTACTATAGAAAAGGCAATCCCTGACGTAATTAAAATTTGCGACAGTAAAAAATTATTTTTTGAATAATTTACTATAGAAAAGGCAATCCCTGGCGTAATTATAATTTGCGACAGAAAAAAATTAATTTTTGAATAATTTACTATAGAAAAGGCAATCCCTGGCGTAATTAAAATTTGCGACACTAAACAATTAGTTTTTTGAATAATTTACTATAGAAAAGGCAATCCCTGGCGTAATTAAAATTTGAGACAGCATAAAATTATTTTTTGAATAATTTACTATAGAAAAGGCAATCCCTGGCGTATTTAAAATTTGCGACAGTAAAAAATTATTTTTTGAATAATTTACTATAGAAAAGGCAATCCCTGGCGTATTTAAAATTTGAGACAGTATAAAATTATTTTTTGAATAATTTACTATAGAAAAGGCAATCCCTGGCGTAATTAAAATTTGCGACAGTATAAAATTATTTTTTGAATAATTTACTATAGAAAAGGCAATCCCTGGCGTAATTAAAATTTGCGACAGTAAAAAATTAATTTTTGCAAAATTTACTATATAAAAGGCAATCCCTGGCGTATTTAAAATTTGCGACAGTATAAAATTATTTTTTGAATAATTTACTATAGAAAAGGAAATCCCTGGCGTAATTAAAATTTGAGACAGTAAAAAATTATTTTTTGAATAATTTACTATAGAAAAGGCAATCCCTGGCGTAATTAAAACTTGCGACAGTAAAAAATTATTTTTGCAAAATTTACTATAGAAAAGGCAATCCCTGGCGTAATTAAAATTTGCGACAGTAAAAAATTATTTTTTGAATAATTTACTATAGAAAAGGCAATCCCTGGCGTAATTAAAATTTGAGACAGTAAAAAATTATTTTTTGAATAATTTACTATAGAAAAGGCAATCCCTGGCGTAATTAAAATTTGCGACAGTAAAAAATAATTTTTTGCAAAATTTACTATAGAAAAGGCAATCCCTGGCGTAATTAAAATTTGTGACAGTAAAAAATTATTTTTTGAATAATTTACTATAGAAAAGGCAATCCCTGGCGTAATTATAATTTGCGACAGTATAAAATTATTTTTTGAATAATTTACTATAGAAAAGACAATCCCTGGCGTAATTAAAATTTGCGACAGTAAGAAATTATTTTTTGAATAATTTACTATAGAAAAGGCAATCCTTGGCGTATTTAAAATTTGCAACAGTAAAAAATTATTTTTTTGCAAAATTTACTATAGAAAAGGCAATCCCTGGCGTATTTAAAATTTGCGACAGTATAAAATGAATTTTTGAATAATTTACTATAGAAAAGGCAATCCCTGGCGTAATTAAAATTTGCGGACAGTAAAAAATTATTTTTTTGAATAATTTACTATAGAAAAGGCAATCCCTGGCGTAATTAAAATTTGCGACACTAAATAATTATTTTTTGCAAAATTTACTATAGAAAAGACAATCCCTGGCGTAATTAAAATTTGCGACAGTAAAAAAATTATTTTTTGAATAATTTACTATAGAAAAGGCAATCCCTGGCGTAATTAAAATTTGCGACACTAAACAATTATTTATTTGCAAAATTTACTATAGAAAAGGCAATCCCTGGCGTATTTAAAATTTGCGACAGTAAAAAATTATTTTTTGAATAATTTACTATAGAAAAGGCAATCCCTGGCGTAATTATAATTTGCGACAGTATAAAATTATTTTTTGAATAATTTACTATAGAAAAAGGCAATCGCTGGCGTAATTAAAATTTGAGACAGTAAAAAATGAATTTTTGAATAATTTACTATAGAAAAGGCAATCCCTGGCGTAATCAAAATTTGTTACAGAAAAAATTATTTTTTGAATAATTTACTATAGAAAAGGCAATCCCTGGCGTAATTATAATTTGAGACAGTAAAAAATTATTTTTTGAATAATTTACTATAGAAAAGGCAATCCCTGGCGTAATTAAAATTTGTGACAGAAAAAATTATTTTTTGAATAATTTACTATAGAAAAGGCAATCCCTGGCGTAATTAAAATTTGCGACAGGAAAAAAATTATTTTTTGAATAATTTACTATAGAAAAGGCAATCCCTGGCGTAATTAAAATTTGCGACACTAAACAATTATTTTTTGCAAAATTTACTATAGAAAAGGCAATCCCTGGCGTAGTTAAAATTTGCGACAGTAAAAAATTATTTTTTGAATAATTTACTATAGAAAAGGCAATCCCTGGCGTAATTAAAATTTGCGACAGTAAAAAATGAATTTTTGAATAATTTACTATAGAAAAGGCAATCCCTGGCGTATTTAAAATTTGCAACAGTAAAAAATGAATTTTTTGAATAATTTACTATAGAAAAGGCAATCCCTGGCGTAATTAAAATTTGCGACAGTAAAAAATTATTTTTTGAATAATTTACTATAGAAAAGGCAATCCCTGGCTTAATTATAATTTGCGACAGTAAAAAATTATTTTTTGAATAATTTACTATAGAAAAGGCAATCCCTGGCGTAATTATAATTTGCGACACTAAAAAATTATTTTTTGAATAATTTACTATAGAAAAGGCAATCCCTGGCGTAATTAAAATTTGAGACAGTAAAATTATTTTTTGCAAAATTTACTATAGAAAAGGCAATCCCTGGCGTAATTAAAATTTGAGACAGTAAAAAATGAATTTTTTGAATAATTTACTATAGAAAAGGCAATCCCTGGCGTAATTATAATTTGCGACAGAAAAAAATTAATTTTTGAATAATTTACTATAGAAAAGGCAATCCCTGGCGTAATTAAAATTTGCGACACTAAACAATTAGTTTTTGAATAATTTACTATAGAAAAGGCAATCCCTGGCGTAATTAAAATTTGAGACAGCATAAAATTATTTTTTGAATAATTTACTATAGAAAAGGCAATCCCTGGCGTATTTAAAATTTGCGACAGTAAAAAATTATTTTTTGAATAATTTACTATAGAAAAGGCAATCCCTGGCGTATTTAAAATTTGAGACAGTATAAAATTATTTTTTGAATAATTTACTATAGAAAAGGCAATCCCTGGCGTAATTAAAATTTGCGACAGTATAAAAATTATTTTTTGAATAATTTACTATAGAAAAGGCAATCCCTGGCGTAATTAAAATTTGCGACAGTAAAAAATTAATTTTTGCAAAATTTACTATATAAAAGGCAATCCCTGGCGTATTTAAAATTTGCGACAGTATAAAATTATTTTTTGAATAATTTACTATAGAAAAGGAAATCCCTGGCGTAATTAAAATTTGAGACAGTAAAAAATTATTTTTTGAATAATTTACTATAGAAAAGGCAATCCCTGGCGTAATTAAAACTTGCGACAGTAAAAAATTATTTTTTGCAAAATTTACTATAGAAAAGGCAATCCCTGGCGTAATTAAAATTTGCGACAGTAAAAAATTATTTTTTGAATAATTTACTATAGAAAAGGCAATCCCTGGCGTAATTAAAATTTGAGACAGTAAAAAATTATTTTTTGAATAATTTACTATAGAAAAGGCAATCCCTGGCGTAATTAAAATTTGCGACAGTAAAAAATAATTTTTTGCAAAATTTACTATAGAAAAGGCAATCCCTGGCGTAATTAAAATTTGTGACAGTAAAAAATTATTTTTTGAATAATTTACTATAGAAAAGGCAATCCCTGGCGTAATTATAATTTGCGACAGTATAAAATTATTTTTTGAATAATTTACTATAGAAAAGACAATCCCTGGCGTAATTAAAATTTGCGACAGTAAGAAATTATTTTTTGAATAATTTTACTATAGAAAAGGCAATCCTTGGCGTATTTAAAATTTGCAACAGTAAAAAATTATTTTTTGCAAAATTTACTATAGAAAAGGCAGTCCCTGGCGTATTTAAAATTTGCGACAGTATAAAATGAATTTTTGAATAATTTACTATAGAAAAGGCAATCCCTGGCGTAATTAAAATTTGCGACAGTAAAAAATTATTTTTTGAATAATTTACTATAGAAAAGGCAATCCCTGGCGTAATTAAAATTTGCGACACTAAATAATTATTTTTTGCAAAATTTACTATAGAAAAGACAATCCCTGGCGTAATTAAAATTTGCGACAGTAAAAAAATTATTTTTTGAATAATTTACTATAGAAAAGGCAATCCCTGGCGTAATTAAAATTTGCGACACTAAACAATTATTTTTTTTGCAAAATTTACTATAGAAAAGGCAATCCCTGGCGTAATTAAAATTTGCGACAGTAAAAAATTATTTTTTGAATAATTTACTATAGAAAAGGCAATCCCTGGCGTAATTATAATTTGCGACAGTATAAAATTATTTTTTGAATAATTTACTATAGAAAAGGCAATCGCTGGCGTAATTAAAATTTGAGACAGTAAAAAATGAATTTTTGAATAATTTACTATAGAAAAGGCAATCCCTGGCGTAATCAAAATTTGTGACAGAAAAAATTATTTTTTGAATAATTTACTATAGAAAAGGCAATCCCTGGCGTAATTATAATTTGAGACAGTAAAAAATTATTTTTTGAATAATTTACTATAGAAAAGGCAATCCCTGGCGTAATTAAAATTTGTGACAGAAAAAATTATTTTTTGAATAATTTACTATAGAAAAGGCAATCCCTGGCGTAATTAAAATTTGCGACAGGAAAAAATTATTTTTTGAATAATTTACTATAGAAAAGGCAATCCCTGGCGTAATTAAAATTTGCGACACTAAACAATTATTTTTTGCAAAATTTACTATAGAAAAGGCAATCCCTGGCGTAGTTAAAATTTGCGACAGTAAAAAATTATTTTTTGAATAATTTACTATAGAAAAGGCAATCCCTGGCGTAATTAAAATTTGCGACAGTAAAAAATGAATTTTTGAATAATTTACTATAGAAAAGGCAATCCCTGGCGTATTTAAAATTTGCAACAGTAAAAAATGAATTTTTGAATAATTTACTATAGAAAAGGCAATCCCTGGCGTAATTAAAATTTGCGACAGTAAAAAATTATTTTTTGAATAATTTACTATAGAAAAGGCAATCCCTGGCTTAATTATAATTTGCGACAGTAAAAAATTATTTTTTGAATAATTTACTATAGAAAAGGCAATCCCTGGCGTAATTATAATTTGCGACACTAAAAAATTATTTTTTGAATAATTTACTATAGAAAAGGCAATCCCTGGCGTAATTAAAATTTGCGACAGTAAAAAATGAATTTTTGAATAATTTACTATAGAAAAGGCAATCCCTGGCGTAATTAAAATTTGCGACAGTAAAAAATTATTTTTTGAATAATTTACTATAGAAAAGGCAATCCCTGGCCTAATTAAAATTTGCGACAGTAAAAAATTATTTTTTGAATAATTTACTATAGAAAAGGCAATCCCTGGCGTAATTAAAATTTGCGACACTAAACAATTATTTTTTGCAAAATTTACTATAGAAAAGGCAATCCCTGGCGTATTTAAAATTTGCAACAGTAAAAAATGAATTTTTGAATAATTTACTATAGAAAAGGCAATCCCTGGCGTAATTAAAATTTGCGACAGTAAAAAATTATTTTTTGCAAAATTTACTATAGAAAAGGCAATCCCTGGCGTAATTAAAATTTGCGACACTAAAAAATTATTTTTTGAATAATTTACTATAGAAAAGGCAATCCCTGGCGTAATTAAAATTTGCGACACTAAACAATTATTTTTTGCAAAATTTACTATAGAAAGGGCAAGCCCTGGCGTAATTAAAATTTGCGACAGTAAAAAATTAATTTTTGAATAATTTACTAAAGAAAAGGCAATCCCTGGCGTAATTAAAATTTGAGACAGTAAAAAATTATTTTTTGAATTATTTACTATAGAAAAGGCAATCCCTGGCGTAATTAAAATTTGCAACAGTAAAAAATTATTTTTTGCAAAATTTACTATAGAAAAGGCAATCCCTGGCGTAATTAAAATTTGCGACAGTAAAAAATTATTTTTTGAATAATTTACTATAGAAAAGGCAATCCCTGGCGTAATTAAAATTTGCGACAGTAAAAAATTATTTTTTGAATAATTTACTATAGAAAAGGCAATCCCTGGCGTAATTAAAATTTGCGACAGTAAAAAATGAATTTTTGAATAATTTACTATAGAAAAGGCAATCCCTGGCGTAATTAAAATTTGCGACAGTAAAAAATTATTTTTTGAATAATTTACTATAGAAAAGGCAATCCCTGGCCTAATTAAAATTTGCGACAGTAAAAAATTATTTTTTGAATAATTTACTATAGAAAGGGCAAGCCCTGGCGTAATTAAAATTTGCGACACTAAACAATTATTTTTTGCAAAATTTACTATAGAAAGGGCAAGCCCTGGCGTAATTAAAATTTGCGACAGTAAAAAATTATTTTTTGCAAAATTTACTATAGAAAAGGCAATCCCTGGCGTAATTAAAATTTGCAACAGTAAAAAATGAATTTTTGAATAATTTACTATAGAAAAGGCAATCCCTGGCGTAATTAAAATTTGCGACAGTAAAAAATTATTTTTTGCAAAATTTACTATAGAAAAGGCAATCCCTGGCGTAATTAAAATTTGCAACAGTAAAAAATGAATTTTTGAATAATTTACTATAGAAAAGGCAATCCCTGGCGTAATTAAAATTTGCGACACTAAACAATTATTTTTTGCAAAATTTACTATAGAAAAGGCAATCCCTGGCGTATTTAAAATTTGCAACAGTAAAAAATGAATTTTTGAATAATTTACTATAGAAAAGGCAATCCCTGGCGTAATTAAAATTTGCAACAGTAAAAAATGAATTTTTGAATAATTTACTATAGAAAAGGCAATCCCTGGCGTAATTAAAATTTGCGACAGTAAAAAATTATTTTTTGCAAAATTTACTATAGAAAAGGCAATCCCTGGCGTAATTATAATTTGCGACACTAAAAAATTATTTTTTGAATAATTTACTATAGAAAAGGCAATCCCTGGCGTAATTAAAATTTGCGACACTAAACAATTATTTTTTGCAAAATTTACTATAGAAAAGGCAATCCCTGGCGTAATTAAAATTTGCGACAGTAAAAAATTATTTTTTGAATAATTTACTATAGAAAAGGCAATCCCTGGCGTAATTAAAATTTGCGACAGTAAAAAATTATTTTTTGAATAATTTACTATAGAAAGGGCAAGCCCTGGCGTAATTAAAATTTGCGACAGTAAAAAATTATTTTTTGCAAAATTTACTATAGAAAAGGCAATCCCTGGCGTAATTATAATTTGCGACACTAAAAAATTATTTTTTGAATAATTTACTATAGAAAAGGCAATCCCTGGCGTAATTAAAATTTGCGACACTAAACAATTATTTTTTGCAAAATTTACTATAGAAAGGGCAAGCCCTGGCGTAATTAAAATTTGCGACACTAAACAATTATTTTTTGCAAAATTTACTATAGAAAGGGCAAGCCCTGGCGTAATTAAAATTTGCAACAGTAAAAAATGAATTTTTGAATAATTTACTATAGAAAAGGCAATCCCTGGCGTAATTAAAATTTGCGACACTAAACAATTATTTTTTGCAAAATTTACTATAGAAAGGGCAAGCCCTGGCGTAATTAAAATTTGCGACAGTAAAAAATTATTTTTTGAATAATTTACTATAGAAAGGGCAAGCCCTGGCGTAATTAAAATTTGCGACACTAAACAATTATTTTTTGCAAAATTTACTATAGAAAGGGCAAGCCCTGGCGTAATTAAAATTTGCAACAGTAAAAAATGAATTTTTGAATAATTTACTATAGAAAAGGCAATCCCTGGCGTAATTAAAATTTGCGACAGTAAAAAATTATTTTTTGCAAAATTTACTATAGAAAAGGCAATCCCTGGCGTAATTAAAATTTGCGACACTAAACAATTATTTTTTGCAAAATTTACTATAGAAAGGGCAAGCCCTGGCGTAATTAAAATTTGCGACACTAAACAATTATTTTTTGCAAAATTTACTATAGAAAGGGCAAGCCCTGGCGTAATTAAAATTTGCAACAGTAAAAAATGAATTTTTGAATAATTTACTATAGAAAAGGCAATCCCTGGCGTAATTAAAATTTGCGACACTAAACAATTATTTTTTGCAAAATTTACTATAGAAAGGGCAAGCCCTGGCGTAATTAAAATTTGCGACACTAAACAATTATTTTTTGCAAAATTTACTATAGAAAGGGCAAGCCCTGGCGTAATTAAAATTTGCAACAGTAAAAAATGAATTTTTGAATAATTTACTATAGAAAAGGCAATCCCTGGCGTAATTAAAATTTGCGACACTAAACAATTATTTTTTGCAAAATTTACTATAGAAAGGGCAAGCCCTGGCGTAATTAAAATTTGCGACACTAAACAATTATTTTTTGCAAAATTTACTATAGAAAGGGCAAGCCCTGGCGTAATTAAAATTTGCGACAGTAAAAAATTATTTTTTGAATAATTTACTATAGAAAGGGCAAGCCCTGGCGTAATTAAAATTTGCGACACTAAACAATTATTTTTTGCAAAATTTACTATAGAAAGGGCAAGCCCTGGCGTAATTAAAATTTGCAACAGTAAAAAATGAATTTTTGAATAATTTACTATAGAAAAGGCAATCCCTGGCGTAATTAAAATTTGAGACAGTAAAAAACTATTTTTTGAATAATTTACTATAGAAAAGGCAATCCCTGGCGTAATTAAAATTTGCGACACTAAACAATTATTTTTTGAATTATTTACTATAGAAAAGGCAATCCCTGGCGTAATTAAAATTTGCAACAGTAAAAAATTATTTTTTGCAAAATTTACTATAGAAAAGGCAATCCCTGGCGTAATTAAAATTTGAGACAGTAAAAAACTATTTTTTGAATAATTTACTATAGAAAAGGCAATCCCTGGCGTAATTAAAATTTGCGACACTAAACAATTATTTTTTGCAAAATTTACTATAGAAAAGGCAATCCCTGGCGTAATTATAATTTGCGACAGTATAAAATTATTTTTTGCAAAATTTACTATAGAAAAGGCAATCCCTGGCGTATTTAAAATTTGCAACAGTAAAAAATTATTTTTTGCAAAATTTACTATAGAAAAGGCAATCCCTGGCGTATTTAAAATTTGCGACAGTATAAAATGAATTTTTGAATAATTTACTATAGAAAAGGCAATCCCTGGCGTAATTAAAATTTGCGACAGTAAAAAATTATTTTTTGAATAATTTACTATAGAAAAGGCAATCCCTGGCGTATTTAAAATTTGAGACAGTAAAAAATTATTTTTTGAATAATTTACTATAGAAAAGGCAATCCCTGGCGTAATTAAAATTTGCGACACTAAACAATTATTTTTTGCAAAATTTATTATAGAAAAGGCAATCCCTGGCGTAATTAAAATTTGCAACAGTAAAAAATTATTTTTTGAATAATTTACTATAGAAAAGGCAATCCCTGGCGTATTTATAATTTGCGACAGTAAAAAATTATTTTTTGAATAATTTACTATAGAAAAGGCAATCCCTGGCGTAATTAAAATTTGCGACAGTAAAAAATTATTTTTTGCAAAATTTACTATAGAAAAGGCAATCCCTGGCGTAATTAAAATTTGCGACAGTAAAAAATTATTTTTTGAATAATTTACTATAGAAAAGGCAATCCCTGGCGTACTTAAAATTTGCGACACTAAACAATTATTTTTTGCAAAATTTACTATAGAAAAGGCAATCCCTGGCGTAATTAAAATTTGAGACAGTATAAAATTATTTTTTGAATAATTTACTATAGAAAAGGCAATCCCTGGCGTAATTAAAATTTGCGACAGTAAAAAATTATTTTTTGAATAATTTACTATAGAAAAGGCAATCCCTGGCGTAATTAAAATTTGAGACAGTAAAAAATTATTTTTTGAATAATTTACTATAGAAAAGGCAATCCCTGGCGTAATTAAAATTTGCGACAGTAAAACATTATTTTTTGCAAAATTTACTATAGAAAAGGCAATCCCTGGCGTAATTAAAATTTGAGACAGTAAAAAATTATTTTTTGCAAAATTTACTATAGAAAAGGCAATCCCTGGCGTAATTAAAATTTGCGACAGTAAAAAATGAATTTTTGAATAATTTACTATAGAAAAGGCAATCCCTGGCGTAATTAAAATTTGAGACAGTAAAAAATTATTTTTTGAATAATTTACTATAGAAAAGGCAATCCCTGGCGTAATTAAAATTTGCGACAATAAAAAATTATTTTTTGAATAATTTACTATAGAAAAGGCAATCCCTGGCGGAATTAAAATTTGTGACAGAAAAAATTATTTTTTGAATAATTTACTATAGAAAAGGCAATCCCTGGCTTAATTCAAATTTGCGACACTAAACAATTATTTTTTGCAAAATTTACTATAGAAAAGGCAATCCCTGGCGTAGTTAAAATTTGTGACAGAAAAAATTATTTTTTGAATAATTTACTATAGAAAAGGCAATCCCTGGCGTAATTATAATTTGCAACAGTATAAAATTATTTTTTGAATAATTTACTATAGAAAAGGCAATCCCTGGCGTAATTAAAATTTGCGACACTAAACAATTATTTTTTGCAAAATTTACTATAGAAAAAGCAATCCCTGGCGTAATTAAAATTTGTGACAGAAAAAATTATTTTTTGAATAATTTACTATTGAAAGGCAATCCCTGGCGTATTTAAAATTTGCGACACTAAACAATTATTTTTTGCAAAATTTACTATAGAAAAGGCAATCCCTGCCGTAATTAAAATTTGAGACAGTAAAAAATTAATTTTTGCAAAATTTACTATAGAAAAGCAATCCCTGGCGTAATTAAAATTTGCGACAGTAAAAAATTATTTTTTGCAAAATTTACTATAGAAAAGGCAATCCCTGGCGTAATTATAATTTGCGACAGTATAAAATTATTTTTTGAATAATTTACTATAGAAAAGGCAATCCCTGGCGTAATTAAAATTTGAGACACTAAACAATTAATTTTTGAATAATTTACTATAGAAAAGGCAATCCCTGGCGTAATTAAAATTTGCGACACTAAAAAATGAATTTTTGAATAATTTACTATAGAAAAGGCAATCCCTGGCGTAATTAAAATTTGCGACACTAAACAATTATTTTTTGCAAAATTTACTATAGAAAAGGCAATCCCTGGCGTATTTAAAATTTGCAACAGTAAACAATTAGTTTTTGAATAATTTACTATAGAAAAGGCAATCCCTGGCGTAATTAAAACTTGCGACAGTAAAAAATTAGTTTTTGCAAAATTTACTATAGAAAAGGCAATCCCTGGCGTAATTAAAATTTGAGACAGTAAAAAATTAGTTTTTGAATAATTTACTATAGAAAAGGCAATCCCTGGCGTAATTAATATTTGAGACAGTAAAAAATTAGTTTTTGAATAATTTACTATAGAAAAGGCAATCCCTGGCGTAATTAAAATTTGAGACAGTAAAATTTGAATTTTTGAATAATTTACTATAGAAAAGGCAATCCTTGGCGTAATTAAAATTTGCGACAGTAAAAAATTATTTTTTGCAAAATTTACTATAGAAAAGGCAATCCCTGGCGTAATTAAAATTTTTTACAGAAAAAATTATTTTTTGCAAAATTTACTATAGAAAAGGCAAACCCTGGCGTAATTAAAATTTGCGACAGTATAAAATTATTTATTGAATAATTTACTATAGAAAAGGCAATCCCTGGCGTAATTAAAATTTGCGACAGTATAAAATTATTTTTTGAATAATTTACTATAGAAAAGGCAATCCCTGGCGTAATTAAAATTTGCGACACTAAACAATTAGTTTTTGAATAATTTACTATAGAAAAGGCAATCCCTGGCGTAATTAAAATTTGCGACACTAAAAATGAATTTTTGAATAATTTACTATAGAAAAGGCAATCCTTGGCGTAATTAAAATTTGCGACACAAAACAATTATTTTTTGCAAAATTTACTATAGAAAAGGCAATCCGTGGCGTATTTAAAATTTGCGACAGTAAAAAATTATTTTTTGAATAATTTACTATAGAAAAGGCAATCCCTGGCGTAATTAAAATTTGAGACAGTAAAAAATTAGTTTTTGAATAATTTACTATAGAAAAGGCAATCCCTGGCGTAATTAAAATTTGAGACAGTAAAAAATGAATTTTTGAATAATTTACTATAGAAAAGGCAATCCCTGGCGTAATTAAAATTTGCGACAGTAAAAATGAATTTTGAATAATTTACTATAGAAAAGGCAATCCCTGGCGTAATTAAAATTTGCGACACTAAACAATTATTTTTTGCAAAATTTACTATAGAAAAGGCAATCCCTGGCGTATTTAAAATTTGCAACAGTAAAAAATGAATTTTTGAATAATTTACTATAGAAAAGGCAATCCCTGGCGTAATTAAAATTTGCGACAGTAAAAAATTATTTTTTGAATAATTTACTATAGAAAAGGCAATCCCTGGCGTAATTAAAATTTGCGACACTAAACAATTATTTTTTGCAAAATTTACTATAGAAAAGGCAATCCCTGGCGTAATTAAAATTTGCGACAGTAAAAAATGAATTTTTGAATAATTTACTATAGAAAAGGCAATCCCTGGCGTAATTAAAATTTGCGACAGTAAAAAATTATTTTTTGAATAATTTACTATAGAAAAGGCAATCCCTGGCGTAATTAAAATTTGCAACAGTAAAAAATGAATTTTTGAATAATTTACTATAGAAAAGGCAATCCCTGGCGTAATTAAAATTTGCGACACTAAACAATTATTTTTTGCAAAATTTACTATAGAAAAGGCAATCCCTGGCGTATTTAAAATTTGCAACAGTAAAAAATGAATTTTTGAATAATTTACTATAGAAAAGGCAATCCCTGGCGTAATTAAAATTTGCGACAGTAAAAAATTATTTTTTGAATAATTTACTATAGAAAAGGCAATCCCTGGCGTAATTATAATTTGCGACACTAAAAAATTATTTTTTGCAAAATTTACTATAGAAAAGGCAATCCCTGGCGTAATTAAAATTTGCGACACTAAAAAATTATTTTTTGAATAATTTACTATAGAAAAGGCAATCCCTGGCGTAATTAAAATTTGCGACACTAAACAATTATTTTTTGCAAAATTTACTATAGAAAAGGCAATCCCTGGCGTAATTAAAATTTGCGACAGTAAAAAATTATTTTTTGAATAATTTACTATAGAAAAGGCAATCCCTGGCGTAATTAAAATTTGCGACAGTAAAAAATTATTTTTTGCAAAATTTACTATAGAAAAGGCAATCCCTGGCGTATTTAAAATTTGCAACAGTAAAAAATGAATTTTTGAATAATTTACTATAGAAAAGGCAATCCCTGGCGTAATTAAAATTTGCGACAGTAAAAAATTATTTTTTGAATAATTTACTATAGAAAGGGCAAGCCCTGGCGTAATTAAAATTTGCGACACTAAACAATTATTTTTTGCAAAATTTACTATAGAAAGGGCAAGCCCTGGCGTAATTAAAATTTGCGACACTAAACAATTATTTTTTGCAAAATTTACTATAGAAAGGGCAAGCCCTGGCGTAATTAAAATTTGCAACAGTAAAAAATGAATTTTTGAATAATTTACTATAGAAAAGGCAATCCCTGGCGTAATTAAAATTTGCGACAGTAAAAAATTATTTTTTGCAAAATTTACTATAGAAAAGGCAATCCCTGGCGTAATTAAAATTTGCAACAGTAAAAAATGAATTTTTGAATAATTTACTATAGAAAAGGCAATCCCTGGCGTAATTAAAATTTGCGACAGTAAAAAATTATTTTTTGCAAAATTTACTATAGAAAAGGCAATCCCTGGCCTAATTAAAATTTGCGACACTAAACAATTATTTTTTGCAAAATTTACTATAGAAAAGGCAATCCCTGGCGTATTTAAAATTTGCAACAGTAAAAAATGAATTTTTGAATAATTTACTATAGAAAAGGCAATCCCTGGCGTAATTATAATTTGCGACACTAAAAAATTATTTTTTGAATAATTTACTATAGAAAAGGCAATCCCTGGCGTAATTAAAATTTGCGACAGTAAAAAATGAATTTTTGAATAATTTACTATAGAAAAGGCAATCCCTGGCGTAATTAAAATTTGCGACAGTAAAAAATTATTTTTTGAATAATTTACTATAGAAAAGGCAATCCCTGGCGTAATTAAAATTTGCGACACTAAACAATTATTTTTTGCAAAATTTACTATAGAAAAGGCAATCCCTGGCGTATTTAAAATTTGCAACAGTAAAAAATGAATTTTTGAATAATTTACTATAGAAAAGGCAATCCCTGGCGTAATTAAAATTTGCGACAGTAAAAAATTATTTTTTGCAAAATTTACTATAGAAAAGGCAATCCCTGGCGTATTTAAAATTTGCAACAGTAAAAAATGAATTTTTGAATAATTTACTATAGAAAAGGCAATCCCTGGCGTAATTAAAATTTGCGACAGTAAAAAATTATTTTTTGAATAATTTACTATAGAAAGGGCAAGCCCTGGCGTAATTAAAATTTGCGACACTAAACAATTACTTTTTGCAAAATTTACTATAGAAAGGGCAAGCCCTGGCGTAATTAAAATTTGCGACACTAAACAATTATTTTTTGCAAAATTTACTATAGAAAGGGCAAGCCCTGGCGTAATTAAAATTTGCAACAGTAAAAAATGAATTTTTGAATAATTTACTATAGAAAAGGCAATCCCTGGCGTAATTAAAATTTGCGACACTAAACAATTATTTTTTGCAAAATTTACTATAGAAAAGGCAATCCCTGGCGTAATTAAAATTTGCGACAGTAAAAAATTATTTTTTGAATAATTTACTATAGAAAAGGCAATCCCTGGCGTAATTAAAATTTGCGACAGTAAAAAATTATTTTTTGCAAAATTTACTATAGAAAAGGCAATCCCTGGCGTATTTAAAATTTGCAACAGTAAAAAATGAATTTTTGAATAATTTACTATAGAAAAGGCAATCCCTGGCGTAATTAAAATTTGCGACAGTAAAAAATTATTTTTTGAATAATTTACTATAGAAAGGGCAAGCCCTGGCGTAATTAAAATTTGCGACACTAAAAAATTATTTTTTGCAAAATTTACTATAGAAAAGGCAATCCCTGGCGTAATTAAAATTTGCGACAGTAAAAAATGAATTTTTGAATAATTTACTATAGAAAAGGCAATCCCTGGCGTAATTAAAATTTGCGACAGTAAAAAATTATTTTTTGAATAATTTACTATAGAAAAGGCAATCCCTGGCGTAATTATAATTTGCGACACTAAAAAATTATTTTTTGCAAAATTTACTATAGAAAAGGCAATCCCTGGCGTAATTAAAATTTGCGACACTAAAAAATTATTTTTTGAATAATTTACTATAGAAAAGGCAATCCCTGGCGTAATTAAAATTTGCGACACTAAACAATTATTTTTTGCAAAATTTACTATAGAAAAGGCAATCCCTGGCGTAATTAAAATTTGCGACAGTAAAAAATTATTTTTTGAATAATTTACTATAGAAAAGGCAATCCCTGGCGTAATTAAAATTTGCGACAGTAAAAAATTATTTTTTGAATAATTTACTATAGAAAAGGCAATCCCTGGCGTAATTAAAATTTGCGACAGTAAAAAATGAATTTTTGAATAATTTACTATAGAAAAGGCAATCCCTGGCGTAATTAAAATTTGCGACAGTAAAAAATTATTTTTTGAATAATTTACTATAGAAAAGGCAATCCCTGGCCTAATTAAAATTTGCGACAGTAAAAAATTATTTTTTGAATAATTTACTATAGAAAGGGCAAGCCCTGGCGTAATTAAAATTTGCGACACTAAACAATTATTTTTTGCAAAATTTACTATAGAAAGGGCAAGCCCTGGCGTAATTAAAATTTGCAACAGTAAAAAATGAATTTTTGAATAATTTACTATAGAAAAGGCAATCCCTGGCGTAATTAAAATTTGCGACAGTAAAAAATTATTTTTTGCAAAATTTACTATAGAAAAGGCAATCCCTGGCGTAATTAAAATTTGCGACACTAAAAAATTATTTTTTGAATAATTTACTATAGAAAAGGCAATCCCTGGCGTAATTAAAATTTGCGACACTAAACAATTATTTTTTGCAAAATTTACTATAGAAAAGGCAATCCCTGGCGTATTTAAAATTTGCAACAGTAAAAAATGAATTTTTGAATAATTTACTATAGAAAAGGCAATCCCTGGCGTAATTAAAATTTGCGACACTAAACAATTATTTTTTGCAAAATTTACTATAGAAAAGGCAATCCCTGGCGTAATTAAAATTTGCGACACTAAAAAATTATTTTTTGAATAATTTACTATAGAAAAGGCAATCCCTGGCGTAATTAAAATTTGCGACAGTAAAAAATTATTTTTTGCAAAATTTACTATAGAAAAGGCAATCCCTGGCGTAATTAAAATTTGCAACAGTAAAAAATGAATTTTTGAATAATTTACTATAGAAAAGGCAATCCCTGGCGTAATTAAAATTTGCGACACTAAACAATTATTTTTTGCAAAATTTACTATAGAAAAGGCAATCCCTGGCGTATTTAAAATTTGCAACAGTAAAAAATGAATTTTTGAATAATTTACTATAGAAAAGGCAATCCCTGGCGTAATTAAAATTTGCGACACTAAACAATTATTTTTTGCAAAATTTACTATAGAAAAGGCAATCCCTGGCGTATTTAAAATTTGCAACAGTAAAAAATGAATTTTTGAATAATTTACTATAGAAAAGGCAATCCCTGGCGTAATTAAAATTTGCGACAGTAAAAAATTATTTTTTGAATAATTTACTATAGAAAAGGCAATCCCTGGCTTAATTATAATTTGCGACAGTAAAAAATTATTTTTTGAATAATTTACTATAGAAAAGGCAATCCCTGGCGTAATTATAATTTGCGACACTAAAAAATTATTTTTTGAATAATTTACTATAGAAAAGGCAATCCCTGGCGTAATTAAAATTTGCGACAGTAAAAAATGAATTTTTGAATAATTTACTATAGAAAAGGCAATCCCTGGCGTAATTAAAATTTGCGACAGTAAAAAATTATTTTTTGAATAATTTACTATAGAAAAGGCAATCCCTGGCCTAATTAAAATTTGCGACAGTAAAAAATTATTTTTTGAATAATTTACTATAGAAAGGGCAAGCCCTGGCGTAATTAAAATTTGCGACACTAAACAATTATTTTTTGCAAAATTTACTATAGAAAGGGCAAGCCCTGGCGTAATTAAAATTTGCAACAGTAAAAAATGAATTTTTGAATAATTTACTATAGAAAAGGCAATCCCTGGCGTAATTAAAATTTGCGACAGTAAAAAATTATTTTTTGCAAAATTTACTATAGAAAAGGCAATCCCTGGCGTAATTAAAATTTGCGACACTAAAAAATTATTTTTTGAATAATTTACTATAGAAAAGGCAATCCCTGGCGTAATTAAAATTTGCGACAGTAAAAAATTATTTTTTGCAAAATTTACTATAGAAAAGGCAATCCCTGGCGTAATTAAAATTTGCAACAGTAAAAAATGAATTTTTGAATAATTTACTATAGAAAAGGCAATCCCTGGCGTAATTAAAATTTGCGACACTAAACAATTATTTTTTGCAAAATTTACTATAGAAAAGGCAATCCCTGGCGTATTTAAAATTTGCAACAGTAAAAAATGAATTTTTGAATAATTTACTATAGAAAAGGCAATCCCTGGCGTAATTAAAATTTGCGACACTAAACAATTATTTTTTGCAAAATTTACTATAGAAAAGGCAATCCCTGGCGTATTTAAAATTTGCAACAGTAAAAAATGAATTTTTGAATAATTTACTATAGAAAAGGCAATCCCTGGCGTAATTAAAATTTGCGACAGTAAAAAATTATTTTTTGAATAATTTACTATAGAAAAGGCAATCCCTGGCTTAATTATAATTTGCGACAGTAAAAAATTATTTTTTGAATAATTTACTATAGAAAAGGCAATCCCTGGCGTAATTATAATTTGCGACACTAAAAAATTATTTTTTGAATAATTTACTATAGAAAAGGCAATCCCTGGCGTAATTATAATTTGCGACACTAAAAAATTATTTTTTGAATAATTTACTATAGAAAAGGCAATCCCTGGCGTAATTAAAATTTGCGACAGTAAAAAATGAATTTTTGAATAATTTACTATAGAAAAGGCAATCCCTGGCGTAATTAAAATTTGCGACAGTAAAAAATTATTTTTTGAATAATTTACTATAGAAAAGGCAATCCCTGGCCTAATTAAAATTTGCGACAGTAAAAAATTATTTTTTGAATAATTTACTATAGAAAGGGCAAGCCCTGGCGTAATTAAAATTTGCGACACTAAACAATTATTTTTTGCAAAATTTACTATAGAAAGGGCAAGCCCTGGCGTAATTAAAATTTGCAACAGTAAAAAATGAATTTTTGAATAATTTACTATAGAAAAGGCAATCCCTGGCGTAATTAAAATTTGCGACAGTAAAAAATTATTTTTTGCAAAATTTACTATAGAAAAGGCAATCCCTGGCGTAATTAAAATTTGCGACAGTAAAAAATTATTTTTTGAATAATTTACTATAGAAAAGGCAATCCCTGGCGTAATTATAATTTGCGACACTAAAAAATTATTTTTTGAATAATTTACTATAGAAAAGGCAATCCCTGGCTAATTATAATTTGCGACAGTAAAAAATTATTTTTTGAATAATTTACTATAGAAAAGGCAATCCCTGGCGTAATTATAATTTGCGACACTAAAAAATTATTTTTTGAATAATTTACTATAGAAAAGGCAATCCCTGGCGTAATTAAAATTTGCGACAGTAAAAAATGATATTTTGAATAATTTACTATAGAAAAGGCAATCCCTGGCGTAATTAAAATTTGCGACAGTAAAAAATTATTTTTTGAATAATTTACTATAGAAAAGGCAATCCCTGGCCTAATTAAAATTTGCGACAGTAAAAAATTATTTTTGAATAATTTACTATAGAAAAGGCAAGCCCTGGCGTAATTAAAATTTGCGACACTAAACAATTATTTTTTGCAAAATTTACTATAGAAAGGGCAAGCCCTGGCGTAATTAAAATTTGCAACAGTAAAAAATGAATTTTTGAATAATTTACTATAGAAAAGGCAATCCCTGGCGTAATTAAAATTTGCGACAGTAAAAAATTATTTTTTGCAAAATTTACTATAGAAAAGGCAATCCCTGGCGTAATTAAAATTTGCGACACTAAAAAATTATTTTTGAATAATTTACTATAGAAAAGGCAATCCCTGGCGTAATTAAAATTTGCGACAGTAAAAAATTATTTTTTGCAAAATTTACTATAGAAAAGGCAATCCCTGGCGTAATTAAAATTTGCAACAGTAAAAAATGAATTTTTGAATAATTTACTATAGAAAAGGCAATCCCTGGCGTAATTAAAATTTGCGACACTAAACAATTATTTTTTGCAAAATTTACTATAGAAAAGGCAATCCCTGGCGTATTTAAAATTTGCAACAGTAAAAAATGAATTTTTGAATAATTTACTATAGAAAAGGCAATCCCTGGCGTAATTAAAATTTGCGACACTAAACAATTATTTTTTGCAAAATTTACTATAGAAAAGGCAATCCCTGGCGTATTAAAATTTGCAACAGTAAAAAATGATTTTTGAATAATTTACTATAGAAAAGGCAATCCCTGGCGTAATTAAAATTTGCGACAGTAAAAAATTATTTTTTTGAATAATTTACTATAGAAAAGGCAATCCCTGGCTTAATTATAATTTGCGACAGTAAAAAATTATTTTTTGAATAATTTACTATAGAAAAGGCAATCCCTGGCGTAATTATAATTTGCGACACTAAAAAATTATTTTTGAATAATTTACTATAGAAAAGGCAATCCCTGGCGTAATTATAATTTGCGACACTAAAAAATTATTTTTTGAATAATTTACTATAGAAAAGGCAATCCTGGCGTAATTAAAATTTGCGACAGTAAAAAATGAATTTTTGAATAATTTACTATAGAAAAGGCAATCCCTGGCGTAATTAAAATTTGCGACAGTAAAAAATTATTTTTGAATAATTTACTATAGAAAAGGCAATCCCTGGCCTAATTAAAATTTGCGACAGTAAAAAATTATTTTTTGAATAATTTACTATAGAAAGGGCAAGCCCTGGCGTAATTAAAATTTGCGACACTAAACAATTATTTTTGCAAAATTTACTATAGAAAGGGCAAGCCCTGGCGTAATTAAAATTTGCAACAGTAAAAAATGAATTTTTGAATAATTTACTATAGAAAAGGCAATCCCTGGCGTAATTAAAATTTGCGACAGTAAAAAATTATTTTTTGCAAAATTTACTATAGAAAAGGCAATCCCTGGCGTAATTAAAATTTGCGACACTAAAAAATTATTTTTTGAATAATTTACTATAGAAAAGGCAATCCCTGGCGTAATTAAATTTGCGACACTAAACAATTATTTTTTGCAAAATTTACTATAGAAAAGGCAATCCCTGGCGTATTTAAAATTTGCAACAGTAAAAAATGAATTTTTGAATAATTTACTATAGAAAAGGCAATCCCTGGCGTAATTAAAATTTGCGACACTAAACAATTATTTTTTGCAAAATTTACTATAGAAAAGGCAATCCCTGGCGTAATTAAAATTTGCGACACTAAAAAATTATTTTTTGAATAATTTACTATAGAAAAGGCAATCCCTGGCGTAATTAAAATTTGCGACAGTAAAAAATTATTTTTTGCAAAATTTACTATAGAAAGGCAATCCCTGGCGTAATTAAAATTTGCAACAGTAAAAAATGAATTTTTGAATAATTTACTATAGAAAAGGCAATCCTGGCGTAATTAAAATTTGCGACACTAAACAATTATTTTTTGCAAAATTTACTATAGAAAAGGCAATCCCTGGCGTATTTAAAATTTGCAACAGTAAAAAATGAATTTTTGAATAATTTACTATAGAAAAGGCAATCCCTGGCGTAATTAAAATTTGCGACACTAAACAATTATTTTTTGCAAAATTTACTATAGAAAAGGCAATCCCTGGCGTATTTAAAATTTGCAACAGTAAAAAATGAATTTTTGAATAATTTACTATAGAAAAGGCAATCCCTGGCGTAATTAAAATTTGCGACAGTAAAAAATTATTTTTTGAATAATTTACTATAGAAAAGGCATCCCTGGCTTAATTATAATTTGCGACAGTAAAAAATTATTTTTGAATAATTTACTATAGAAAAGGCAATCCCTGCGTAATTATAATTTGCGACACTAAAAAATTATTTTTGAATAATTTACTATAGAAAAGGCAATCCCTGGCGTAATTAAAATTTGCGACACTAAACAATTATTTTTTGCAAAATTTACTATAGAAAGGGCAAGCCCTGGCGTAATTAAAATTTGCAACAGTAAAAAATGAATTTTTGAATAATTTACTATAGAAAAGGCAATCCCTGGGCGTAATTAAAATTTGCGACAGTAAAAAATTATTTTTTGCAAAAATTTACTATAGAAAAGGCAATCCCTGGCGTAATTAAAATTTGCGACACTAAAAAATTATTTTTTGAATAATTTACTATAGAAAAGGCAATCCCTGGCGTAATTAAAATTTTGCGACAGTAAAAAATTATTTTTTGCAAAATTTACTATAGAAAAGGCAATCCCTGGCGTAATTAAAATTTGCAACAGTAAAAAATGAATTTTGAATAATTTACTATAGAAAAGGCAATCCCTGGCGTAATTAAAATTTGCGACACTAAACAATTATTTTTTGCAAAATTTACTATAGAAAAGGCAATCCTGGGCGTATTTAAAATTTGCAACAGTAAAAAATGAATTTTTGAATAATTTACTATAGAAAAGGCAATCCCTGGCGTAATTAAAATTTGCGACACTAAACAATTATTTTTTGCAAAATTTACTATAGAAAAGGCAATCACTGGCTTAATTATAATTTGCGACAGTAAAAAATTATTTTTTGAATAATTTACTATAGAAAAGGCAATCCCTGGCGTAATTATAATTTGCGACACTAAAAATTATTTTTTGAATAATTTACTATAGAAAAGGCAATCCCTGGCGTAATTAAAATTTGCGACAGTAAAAAATGAATTTTTGAATAATTTACTATAGAAAAGGCAATCCCTGGCGTAATTAAAATTTGCGACAGTAAAAAATTATTTTTTGAATAATTTACTATAGAAAAGGCAATCCCTGGCGTAATAAAATTTGCGACAGTAAAAAATTATTTTTTGCAAAATTTACTATAGAAAAGGCAATCCCTGGCGTAATTAAAATTTGCGACACTAAAAAATTATTTTTTGAATAATTTACTATAGAAAAGGCAATCCCTGGCGTAATTAAAATTTGCGACACTAAACAATTATTTTTTGCAAAATTTACTATAGAAAAGGCAATCCCTGGCGTATTTAAAATTTGCAACAGTAAAAAATGAATTTTTGAATAATTTACTATAGAAAAGGCAATCCCTGGCGTAATTAAAATTTGCGACAGTAAAAAATTATTTTTTGAATAATTTACTATAGAAAAGGCAATCCCTGGCGTAATTATAATTTGCGACACTAAAAAATTATTTTTTGCAAAATTTACTATAGAAAAGGCAATCCCTGGCGTAATTAAAATTTGCGACACTAAAAAATTATTTTTTTGAATAATTTACTATAGAAAAGGCAATCCCTGGCGTAATTAAAATTTGCGACACTAAACAATTATTTTTGCAAAATTTACTATAGAAAAGGCAATCCCTGGCTTAATTATAATTTGCGACAGTAAAAAATTATTTTTTGAATAATTTACTATAGAAAAGGCAATCCCTGGCGTAATTATAATTTGCGACACTAAAAAATTATTTTTTGAATAATTTACTATAGAAAAGGCAATCCCGGCGTAATTAAAATTTGCGACAGTAAAAATGAATTTTTGAATAATTTACTATAGAAAAGGCAATCCCTGGCGTAATTAAAATTTGCGACAGTAAAAAATTATTTTTTGAATAATTTACTATAGAAAAGGCAATCCCTGCGTAATTAAAATTTGCGACAGTAAAAAATTATTTTTTGCAAAATTTACTATAGAAAAAGGCAATCCCTGGCGTAATTAAAATTTGCAACAGTAAAAAATGAATTTTTGAATAATTTACTATAGAAAAGGCAATCCCTGGCGTAATTAAAATTTGCGACACTAAACAATTATTTTTTGCAAAATTTACTATAGAAAAGGCAATCCCTGGCGTATTTAAAATTTGCAACAGTAAAAAATGAATTTTTTTGAATAATTTACTATAGAAAAAGGCAATCCCTGGCGTAATTAAAATTTGCGACACTAAACTATTATTTTTTTGCAAAATTTACTATAGAAAAGGCAATCCCTGGCGTATTTAAAATTTGCAACAGTAAAAAATGAATTTTTGAATAATTTACTATA
>CAWVNZ010002728.1:0-61792 GCA_963930735.1 Dioctria linearis
CAATCCCTGGCGTATTTAAAATTTGCGACAGTATAAAATTAATTTTTGCATAATTTACTATAGAAAAGGCAATCCCTGGCGTATTTAAAATTTGCGACAGTATAAAATTAATTTTTGAAAAATTTACTATAGAAAAGGCAATCCCTGGCGTAATTAAAATTTGCGACAGTAGAAAATTATTTTTTGAATAATTTACTATAGAAAAGGCATTCCCTGGCGCAATTAAAATTGGCGACAGTAAAAAAATATTTTTTGCAAAATTTAGTGTAGAAAAGGCAATCCCTGGCGCAATTAAAACTTGCGATAGTAAAAAATTATTTTTTGAATAATTTACTATAGAAAAGGCAATCCCTGGCGTATTTAAAATTTGCGACAGTAAAAAATTAATATTTTGAAAAATTTACTGTAGAAAAGGCAATCCCTGGCGCAATTAAAATTTGCGACAGTAAAAAATTATTTTTTGAATAATTTACTATATAAAAGGCAATCCCTGGCGCACTTAAAATTTGCGACAATATAAAATTATTTTTTGCAAAATTTACTATAGAAAAGGCAATCCCTGGCGTAATTAAAATTTTCGACAGTAAAAAATTAATATTTTGAAAAATTAACTGTAGAAAAGGCAATCCCTGGCGCAATTAAAATTTGCGACAGTAGAAAATTATTTTTTGAATAATTTACTATAGAAAAGGCAATCCCTGGCGTAATTAAAATTTGCGACAGTTGAAAATTATTTTTTGAATAATTTACTATAGAAAATGCAATCCCTGGCGCACTTAAAATTTGCGACAGTAAAAAATTATTTTTTGAATAATTTACTATAGAAAAGGCAATCCCTGGGATATTTAAAATTTGCGACAGTAGAAAATTATTTTTTGAAAAATTTACTATAGAAAAGGCAATCCCTGGCGTAATTAAAATTTGCGACAGTAAAAAATTAGTTTTTGAAAAATTTACTGTAGAAAAGGCAATCCCTGGCGCAATTAAAATTTGCGACAGTAAAAAATTATTTTTTGAAAAATTTACTATAGAAAATGCAATCCCTGGCGTATTTAAAATTTGCGACAGTAAAAAATTATTTTTTGAAAAATTTACTGTTGAAAAGGCAATCCCTGGCGTATTTAAAATTTGCGACAGTATAAAATTAATTTTTGAAAAATTTACTGTAGAAAAGGCGCAATTAAAATTTGCGACAGTAAAAAATTATTTTTTGCAAAATTTACTATAGAAAAGGTAATCCCTGGCGCAATTACAATTTCCGACAGTAAAAAATTATTTTTTTGCAAAATTTACTATAGAAAAGGCAATCACTGGCGCAATTAAAATTTGCGACAGTATAAAATTATTTTTTGAATAATTTACTATAGAAAAGGCAATCCCTGGCGTAATTAAAATTTGCGACAGTATAAAATTATTTTTTGAATAATTTACTATAGAGAAGGCAATCCCTGGCGTAATTAAAATTTGCGACAGTAGAAAATTATTTTTTGAATAATTTACTATAGAAAAGGCAATCCCTCGCGTAATTAAAATTTGCGACAGTAAAAAATTAGTTTTTGAAAAATTTACTGTAGAAAAGGCAATCCCTGGCGCAATTAAAACTTGCGATAGTAAAAAATTATTTTTTGAATAATTTACTATAGAAAAGGCAATCCCTGGCGCACTTAAAATTTGCGACAGTAAAAAATTATTTTTTGAATAATTTACTATAGAAAAGGCAATCCCTGGCGTAATTAAAATTGCGACAGTAAAAAGATATTTTTTGAATAATTTACTATAGAAAAGGCAATCCCTCGCGTAATTAAAATTTGCGACAGTAAAAAATTAGTTTTTGAAAAATTTACTGTAGAAAAGGCAATCCCTGGCGCAATTAAAACTTGCGATAGTAAAAAATTATTTTTTGAATAATTTACTATAGAAAAGGCAATCCCTGGCGCACTTAAAATTTGCGACAGTAAAAAATTATTTTTTGAATAATTTACTATAGAAAAGGCAATCCCTGGGATATTTAAAATTTGCGACAGTAGAAAATTATTTTTTGAAAAATTTACTATAGAAAAGGCAATCCCTGGCGTAATTAAAATTTGCGACAGTAAAAAATTAGTTTTTGAAAAATTTACTGTAGAAAAGGCAATCCCTGGCGCAATTAAAATTTGCGACAGTAAAAAATTAGTTTTTGAAAAATTTACTTTAGAAAAGGCAATCCCTGGCGTAATTAAAATTTGTGACAGTAAAAAATTAATTTTTGAATAATTTACTATAGAAAAGGCAATCCCTGGCGTATTTAAAATTTGCGACAGTAAAAAATTATTTTTTGAATAATTTACTATAGAAAAGGCAATCCCTGGCGTAATTAAAGTTTGCGACAGTAAAAAATTATTTTTTGAATAATTTACTATAGAAAAGGCAATCCCTGGCGTAATTAAAATTTGCGAAAGTAGAAAATTATTTTTTGAATAATTTACTATAGAAAAGGCAATCCCTGGCGTATTTAAAATTTTAGACAGTAAAAAATTATTTTTTGAATAATTTACTATAGAAAAGGCAATCCCTGGCGTAATTAAATTTGCGACAGTATAAAATTAATTTTTGAAAAATTTACTGTAGAAAAGGCAATCCCTGGCGCAATTAAAATTTGCGACAGTAAAAAATTAATATTTTGAAAAATTAACTGTAGAAAAGGCAATCCCTGGCGCAATTAAAATTTGCGACAGTAGAAAATTATTTTTTGAATAATTTACTATAGAAAAGGCAATCCCTGGCGTAATTAAAATTTGCGACAGTTGAAAATTATTTTTTGAATAATTTACTATAGAAAATGCAATCCCTGGCGCACTTAAAATTTGCGACAGTAAAAAATTATTTTTTGAATAATTTACTATAGAAAAGGCAATCCCTGGGATATCTAAAATTTGCGACAGTAGAAAATTATTTTTTGAAAAATTTACTATAGAAAAGGCAATCCCTGGCGTAATTAAAATTTGCGACAGTAAAAAATTAGTTTTTGAAAAATTTACTGTAGAAAAGGCAATCCCTGGCGCAACTAAAATTTGCGACAGTAAAAAATTATTTTTTGAAAAATTTACTATAGAAAATGCAATCCCTGGCGTATTTAAAATTTGCGACAGTAAAAAATTATTTTTTGAAAAATTTACTGTTGAAAAGGCAATCCCTGGCGTATTTAAAATTTGCGACAGTATAAAATTAATTTTTGAAAAATTTACTGTAGAAAAGGCGCAATTAAAATTTGCGACAGTAAAAAATTATTTTTTGCAAAATTTACTATAGAAAAGGTAATCCCTGGCGCAATTACAATTTCCGACAGTAAAAAATTATTTTTTTGCAAAATTTACTATAGAAAAGGCAATCACTGGCGCAATTAAAATTTGCGACAGTATAAAATTATTTTTTGAATAATTTACTATAGAAAAGGCAATCCCTGGCGTAATTAAAATTTGCGACAGTATAAAATTATTTTTTGAATAATTTACTATAGAGAAGGCAATCCCTGGCGTAATTAAAATTTGCGACAGTAGAAAATTATTTTTTGAATAATTTACTATAGAAAAGGCAATCCCTGGCGTAATTAAAATTTGCGACAGTAAAAAATTAGTTTTTGAAAAATTTACTGTAGAAAAGGCAATCCCTGGCGCAATTAAAACTTGCGATAGTAAAAAATTATTTTTTGAATAATTTACTATAGAAAAGGCAATCCCTGGCGCACTTAAAATTTGCGACAGTAAAAAATTATTTTTTGAATAATTTACTATAGAAAAGGCAATCCCTGGCGTAATTAAAATTGCGACAGTAAAAAAATATTTTTTGAATAATTTACTATAGAAAAGGCAATCCCTGGCGTAATTAAAATTTGCGACAGTAAAAAATTAGTTTTTGAAAAATTTACTGTAGAAAAGGCAATCCCTGGCGCAATTAAAACTTGCGATAGTAAAAAATTATTTTTTGAATAATTTACTATAGAAAAGGCAATCCCTGGCGCACTTAAAATTTGCGACAGTAAAAAATTATTTTTTGAATAATTTACTATAGAAAAGGCAATCCCTGGGATATTTAAAATTTGCGACAGTAGAAAATTATTTTTTGAAAAATTTACTATAGAAAAGGCAATCCCTGGCGTAATTAAAATTTGCGACAGTAAAAAATTAGTTTTTGAAAAATTTACTGTAGAAAAGGCAATCCCTGGCGCAATTAAAATTTGCGACAGTAAAAAATTAGTTTTTGAAAAATTTACTGTAGAAAAGGCAATCCCTGGCGTAATTAAAATTTGTGACAGTAAAAAATTAATTTTTGAATAATTTACTATAGAAAAGGAAATCCCTGGCGTATTTAAAATTTGCGACAGTAAAAAATTATTTTTTGAATAATTTACTATAGAAAAGGCAATCCCTGGCGTAATTAAAGTTTGCGACAGTAAAAAATTATTTTTTGAATAATTTACTATAGAAAAGGCAATCCCTGGCGTAATTAAAATTTGCGAAAGTAGAAAATTATTTTTTGAATAATTTACTATAGAAAAGGCAATCCCTGGCGTATTTAAAATTTTAGACAGTAAAAAATTATTTTTTGAATAATTTACTATAGAAAAGGCAATCCCTGGCGTAATTAAAATTTGCGACAGTATAAAATTAATTTTTGAAAAATTTACTGTAGAAAAGGCAATCCCTGGCGCAATTAAAATTTGCGACAGTAGAAAATTATTTTTTGAAAAGTTTACGATAGAAAAGGCAATCCCTGGCGCAATTAAAATTTGCGACAGTAAAAAATTATCTTTTGCAAAATTTACTGTAGAAAAGGCAATCCCTGGCGCAATTAAAACTTGCGATAGTAAAAAATTATTTTTTGAATAATTTACTATAGAAAAGGCAATCCCTGGCGGATTTGAAATTTGCGACAGTAAAAAATTATTTTTTGAATAATTTACTATAGATAGGCAATCCCTGGCGCATTTAAAATTTGCGACAGCAAAAAATTATTTTTTGAATAATTTACTATAGAAAAGGCAATCCCTGGCGTATTTAAAATTTGCGACAGTATAAAATTAATTTTTGAAAAATTTACTGTAGAAAAGGCAATCCCTGGCGCAGTTAAAAATTGCGACAGTAGGAAATTATTTTTTGAAAAATTTACTGTAGAAAAGGCAATCCCTGGCGCAATTAAAATTTGCGACAGTAGAAAATTATTTTTTGAATAATTTACTGTAGAAAAGGCAATCCCTGGCGCAATTAAAATTTGCGACAGTAAAAAATTATTTTTTGAATAATTTACTATAGAAAACGCAATCCCTGGCGTATTTAAAATTTGCGACAGTAAGAAATTAATTTGTGAGAAATTTACTATAGAAAAGGCAATCCCTGGGATATTTAAAATTTGCGACAGTAAAAAATTATTTTTTGAATAATTTACTATAGAAAAGGCAATCCCTGGCGTATTTAAAATTTGCGACAGTAAAAAATTAATTTGTGAAAAATTTACCTGGCGAAATTGAAATTTGCGAGAGTAAAAAATTATTTTTTGAATAATTTACTATAGAAAAGGCAATCCCTGGCGTAATTAAAATTTGCGACAGTTGAAAATTATTTTTTGAATAATTTACTATAGAAAAGGCAATACCTGGCGCACTTAAAATTTGCGACAGTAGAAAATTATTTTTTGAATAATTTACTATAGAAAAGGCAATCCCTGGCGCAATTAAAATTTGCGACAATAAAAAATTATTTTTTGAATAATTTACTATAGAAAAGGCAATCCCTGGCGTAATTAAAATTTGCGACAGTATAAAATTATTTTTTGAATAATTTACCATAGAAAAGGCAATCCCAGGCGCAGTTAAAATTTGCGACAGTAAAAAATTATTTTTTGAATAATTTACTATAGAAAAGGCAATCCCTGGCGTAATTAAAATCTGCGACAGTAGAAAATTATTTTTTGAATAATATACTATAGAAAAGGCAAACCCTGGCGCACTTAAAATTTGCGACAGTAAAAAATTATTTTTTGAAAAATTTACTGTAGAAAAGGCAATACCTGGCGTATTTAAAATTTGCGACAGTATAAAATTAATTTTTGAAAAATTTACTGTAGAAAAGGCAATCCCTGGCGCAATTAAAATTTGCGACAGTAAAAAATTATTTTTTGCAAAATTTACTATAGAAAAGGTAATCCCTGGCGCAATTACAATTTGCGACAGTAAAAAATTATTTTTTTGCAAAATTTACTATAGAAAAGGCAATCCCTGGCGTATTTAAAATTTGCGACAGTATAAAATTAATTTTTGAATAATTTACTATAGAAAAGGCAATCCCTGGCGTAATTAAAATTTGCGACAGTAGAAAATTATTTTTTGAATAATTTACTATAGAAAAGGCAATCCCTGGCGTAATTAAAATTTGCGACAGTAGAAAATTATTTTTTGAATAATTTACTATAGAAAAGGCATTCCCTGGCGCAATTAAAATTTGCGACTGTAAAAAATTATTTTTTGCAAAATTTACTGTAGAAAAGGCTATCCCTGGCGCAATTAAAACTTGCGATAGTAAAAAATTATTTTTTAATAATTTACTATAGAAAAGGCAATCTCTGGCGTATTTAAAATTTGCGACAGTAAAAAATTAATATTTTGAAAAATTTACTGTAGAAAAGGCAATCCCTGGCGCAATTAAAATTTGCGACAGTAAAAAATTATTTTTTGAATAATTTACTATAGAAAAGGCAATCCCTGGCGCACTTAAAATTTGCGACAGTATAAAATTATTTTTTGAATAATTTACTATAGAAAAGGCAATCCCTGGCGTAATTAAAATTTGCGACAGTATAAAATTATTTTTTGAATAATTTACTATAGAAAAGGCAATCCCTGGCGCACTTAAAATTTGCGACAGTAAAAAATTATTTTTTGAATAATTTACTATAGAAAAGGCAATCCCTGGCGCAATTAAAATTTGCGACAGTAAAAAATTATTTTTTGCAAAATTTACTATAGAAAAGGCAATCCCTGGCGTAATTAAAATTTGCGACAGTAGAAAATTATTTTTTGAATAATTTACTATAGAAAAGGCAATCCCTGGCGTAATTAAAATTTGCGACAGTTGAAAATTATTTTTTGAATAATTTACTATAGAAAAGGCAATACCTGGCGCACTTAAAATTTGCGACAGTAGAAAATTACTTTTTGAATAATTTACTATAGAAAAGGCAATCCCTGGCGCAATTAAAATTTGCGACAGTAAAAAATTATTTTTTGAATAATTTACTATAGAAAAGGCAACCCCTGGCGTAATTAAAATTTGCGACAGTAAAAAATTATTTTTTGAATAATTTACTATAGAAAAGGCAATCCCTGGCGCACTTAAAATTTGCGACAGTATAAAATTATTTTTTGAATAATTTACTATAGAAAAGGCAATCCCTGGCGTAATTAAAATTTGCGACAGTATAAAATTATTTTTTGAATAATTTACTATAGAAAAGGCAATCCCTGGCGTAATTAAAATTTGCGACAGTAGAAAATTATTTTTTGAATAATTTACTATAGAAAAGGCAATCCCTGGCGTATTTAAAATTTGCGACAGTAAAAAATTAATTTGTGAAAAATTTACCTGGCGAAATTGAAATTTGCGAGAGTAAAAAATTATTTTTTGAATAATTTACTAAAGAAAAGGCAATCCCTGGCGCACTTAAAATTTGCGACAGTAAAAAATTATTTTTTGAATAATTTACTATAGAAAAGGCAATCCCTGGCGTAATTAAAATTTGCGACAGTAGAAAATTATTTTTTGAATAATTTACTATAGAAAAGGCAATCCCTGGCGCACTTAAAATTTGCGACAGTAAAAAATTATTTTTTGAATATTTTACTATAGAAAAGGCAATTCCTGGGATATTTAAAATTTGCGACAGTAGAAAATTATTTTTTGAATAATTTACTATAGAAAAGGCAATCCCTGGCGTATTTAAAATTTGCGACAGTAAAAAATTAATATTTTGCAAAATGTACTATAGAAAAGGCAATTCCTGGCGTATTTAAAATTTGCGACAGTAGAAAATTATTTTTTGAATAATTTACTATAGAAAAGGCAATCACTGGCGCAATTAAAATTTGCGACAGTAGAAAATAAGTTTTTGAATAATTTACTATAGAAAAGGCAATCCCTGGCGCAATTAAAATTTGCGACAGTATAAAACTATTTTTTGAATAATTTACTATAGAAAAGGCAATCCCTGGCGTAATTAAAATTTGCGACAGTATAAAATTATTTTTTGAATAATTTACTATAGAGAAGGCAATCCCTGGCGTAATTAAAATTTGCGACAGTAGAAAATTATTTTTTGAATAATTTACTATAGAAAAGGCAATCCCTGGCGTAATTAAAATTTGCGACAGTAAAAAATTAGTTTTTGAAACATTTACTGTAGAAAAGGCAATCCCTGGCGCAATTAAAACTTGCGATAGTAAAAAATTATTTTTTGAATAATTTACTATAGAAAAGGTAATCCCTGGCGCAATTACAATTTGCGACAATAAAAAATTATTTTTTTGCAAAATTTACTATAGAAAAGGCAATCCCTGGCGTATTTAAAATTTGCGACAGTATAAAATTAATTTTTGCATAATTTACTATAGAAAAGGCAATCCCTGGCGTATTTAAAATTTGCGACAGTATAAAATTAATTTTTGAAAAATTTACTATAGAAAAGGCAATCCCTGGCGTAATTAAAATTTGCGACAGTAGAAAATTATTTTTTGAATAATTTACTATAGAAAAGGCATTCCCTGGCGCAATTAAAATTTGCGCCAGTAAAAAAATATTTTTTGCAAAATTTAGTGTAGAAAAGGCAATCCCTGGCGCAATTAAAACTTGCGATAGTAAAAAATTATTTTTTGAATAATTTACTATAGAAAAGGCAATCCCTGGCGTATTTAAAATTTGCGGCAGTAAAAAATTAATATTTTGAAAAATTTACTGTAGAAAAGGCAATCCCTGGCGCAATTAAAATTTGCGACAGTAAAAAATTATTTTTTGAATAATTTACTATATAAAAGGCAATCCCTGGCGCACTTAAAATTTGCGACAATATAAAATTATTTTTTGCAAAATTTACTATAGAAAAGGCAATCCCTGGCGTAATTAAAATTTTCGACAGTAAAAAATTAATATTTTGAAAAATTAACTGTAGAAAAGGCAATCCCTGGCGCAATTAAAATTTGCGACAGTAGAAAATTATTTTTTGAATAATTTACTATAGAAAAGGCAATCCCTGGCGTAATTAAAATTTGCGACAGTTGAAAATTATTTTTTGAATAATTTACTATAGAAAATGCAATCCCTGGCGCACTTAAAATTTGCGACAGTAAAAAATTATTTTTTGAATAATTTACTATAGAAAAGGCAATCCCTGGGATATTTAAAATTTGCGACAGTAGAAAATTATTTTTTGAAAAATTTACTATAGAAAAGCCAATCCCTGGCGTAATTAAAATTTGCGACAGTAAAAAATTAGTTTTTGAAAAATTTACTGTAGAAAAGGCAATCCCTGGCGCAATTAAAATTTGCGACAGTAAAAAATTATTTTT
Source organism: Dioctria linearis (assembly GCA_963930735.1). Classification (NCBI taxonomy): domain Eukaryota; kingdom Metazoa; phylum Arthropoda; class Insecta; order Diptera; family Asilidae; genus Dioctria; species Dioctria linearis. The sequence continues at coordinate 9,590 of CAWVNZ010002728.1, forward strand.
TGAAAAATTTACTATAGAAAATGCAATCCCTGGCGTATTTAAAATTTGCGACAGTAAAAAATTATTTTTTGAAAAATTTACTGTTGAAAAGGCAATCCCTGGCGTATTTAAAATTTGCGACAGTATAAAATTAATTTTTGAAAAATTTACTGTAGAAAAGGCGCAATTAAAATTTGCGACAGTAAAAAATTATTTTTTGCAAAATTTACTATAGAAAAGGTAATCCCTGGCGCAATTACAATTTCCGACAGTAAAAAATTATTTTTTTTGCAAAATTTACTATAGAAAAGGCAATCACTGGCGCAATTAAAATTTGCGACAGTATAAAATTATTTTTTGAATAATTTACTATAGAAAAGGCAATCCCTGGCGTAATTAAAATTTGCGACAGTATAAAATTATTTTTTGAATAATTTACTATAGAGAAGGCAATCCCTGGCGTAATTAAAATTTGCGACAGTAGAAAATTATTTTTTGAATAATTTACTATAGAAAAGGCAATCCCTGGCGTAATTAAAATTTGCGACAGTAAAAAATTAGTTTTTGAAAAATTTACTGTAGAAAAGGCAATCCCTTGGCGCAATTAAAACTTGCGATAGTAAAAAATTATTTTTTGAATAATTTACTATAGAAAAGGCAATCCCTGGCGCACTTAAAATTTGCGACAGTAAAAAATTATTTTTTGAATAATTTACTATAGAAAAGGCAATCCCTGGCGTAATTAAAATTGCGACAGTAAAAAAATATTTTTTGAATAATTTACTATAGAAAAGGCAATCCCTGGCGTAATTAAAATTTGCGACAGTAGAAAATAATTTTTTGCAAAATTTACTCTAGAAAAGGTAATCCCTGGCGCAATTACACTTTGCGACAGTAAAAAATTATTTTTTTGCAAAATTTACTATAGAAAAGGCAATCCCTGGCGTATTTAAAATTTGCGACAGTATAAAATTAATTTTTGCATAATTTACTATAGAAAAGGCAATCCCTGGTGTATTTAAAATTTGCGACAGTATAAAATTAATTTTTGAAAAATTTTCTATAGAAAAGGCAATCCCTGGCGTAATTAAAATTTGCGACAGTAGAAAATTATTTTTTGAATAATTTACTATAGAAAAGGCAATCCCTGGCGCAATTAAAATTTGCGACAGTAAAAAAATATTCTTTGCAAAATTTAGTGTAGAAAAGGCAATCCCTGGCGCAATTAAAACTTGCGATAGTAAAAAATTATTTTTTGAATAATTTACTATAGAAAAGGCAATCCCTGGCGTATTTAAAATTTGCGACAGTAAAAAATTAATATTTTGAAAAATTTACTGTAGAAAAGGAAATCCCTGGCGCAATTAAAATTTGCGACAGTAAAAAATTATTTTTTGAATAATTTACTATAGAAAAGGCAATCCCTGGCGCACTTAAAATTTGCGACAATATAAAATTATTTTTTGCAAAATTTACTATAGAAAAGGCAATCCCTGGCGTAATTAAAATTTTCGACAGTAAAAAATTAATATTTTGAAAAATTAACTGTAGAAAAGGCAATCCCTGGCGCAATTAAAATTTGCGACAGTAGAAAATTATTTTTTGAATAATTTACTATAGAAAAGGCAATCCCTGGCGTAATTAAAATTTGCGACAGTTGAAAATTATTTTTTGAATAATTTACTATAGAAAATGCAATCCCTGGCGCACTTAAAATTTGCGACAGTAAAAAATTATTTTTTGAATAATTTACTATAGAAAAGGCAATCCCTGGGATATTTAAAATTTGCGACAGTAGAAAATTATTTTTTGAAAAATTTACTATAGAAAAGGCAATCCCTGGCGTAATTAAAATTTGCGACAGTAAAAAATTAGTTTTTGAAAAATTTACTGTAGAAAAGGCAATCCCTGGCGCAATTAAAATTTGCGACAGTAAAAAATTATTTTTTGAAAAATTTACTATAGAAAATGCAATCCCTGGCATATTAAAATTTGCGACAGTAAAAAATTATTTTTTGAAAAATTTACTGTTGAAAAGGCAATCCCTGGCGTATTTAAAATTTGCGACAGTATAAAATTAATTTTTGAAAAATTTACTGTAGAAAAGGAAATCCCTGGCGCAATTAAAATTTGCGACAGTAAAAAATTATTTTTTGCAAAATTTACTATAGAAAAGGTAATCCCTGGCGCAATTACATTTCCGACAGTAAAAAATTATTTTTTTGCAAAATTTACTACAGAAAAGGCAATCCCTGGCGTATTTAAAATTTGCGACAGTATAAAATTAATTTTTGAATAATTTACTATAGAAAAGGCAATCCCTGGCGTAATTAAAATTTGCGACAGTAGAAAATTATTTTTTGAATAATTTACTATAGAAAAGGCAATCCCTGGCGTAATTAAAATTTGCGACAGTAGAAAATTATTTTTTGAATAATTTACTATAGAAAAGGCAATCCCTGGCGCAATTAAAATTTGCGACAGTAAAAAATTATTTTTTGCAAAATTTACTGTAGAAAAGGCAATCCCTGGCGCAATTAAAACTTGCGATAGTAAAAAATTATTTTTTAATAATTTACTATAGAAAAGGCAAACCCTGGCGTATTTAAAATTTGCGACAGTAAAAAATTAATATTTTGAAAAATTTACTGTAGAAAAGGCAATCCCTGGCGCAATTAAAATTTGCGACAGTAAAAAATTATTTTTTGAATAATTTACTATAGAAGAGGCAATCCCTGGCGCACTTAAAATTTGCGACAGTATAAATTATTTTTTGAATAATTTACTATAGAAAAGGCAATCCCTGGCGTAATTAAAATTTGCGACAGTATAAAATTATTTTTGAATAATTTACTATAGAAAAGGCAATCCCTGGCGCACTTAAAATTTGCGACAGTAAAAAATTATTTTTTGAATAATTTACTATAGAAAAGGCAATCCCTGGCGCAATTAAAATTTGCGACAGTAAAAAATTATTTTTTGCAAAATTTACTATAGAAAAGGCAATCCCTGGCGTAATTAAAATTTGCGACAGTATAAAATTATTTTTTGAATAATTTACTATAGAAAAGTTAATCCCTGGCGCAATTAAAATTTGCGACAGTAAAAAATTATTTTTTGAATAATTTACTATAGAAAAGGCAATCCCTGGCGCACTTAAAATTTGCGACAGTATAAAATTATTTTTTGAATAATTTACTATAGAAAAGGCAATCCCTGGCGTAATTAAAATTTGCGACAGTATAAAATTATTTTTTGAATAATTTACTATAGAAAAGGCAATCCCTGGCGTAATTAAAATTTGCGACAGTAGAAAATTATTTTTTGAATAATTTACTATAGAAAAGGCAATCCCTGGCGTATTTAAAAATTTGCGACAGTAAAAAATTAATTTGTGAAAAATTTACCTGGCGAAATTGAAATTTGCGAGAATAAAAAATTATTTTTTGAATAATTTACTAAAGAAAAGGCAATCCCTGGCGCACTTAAAATTTGCGACAGTAAAAAATTATTTTTTGAATAATTTACTATAGAAAAGGCAATCCCTGGCGTAATTAAAATTTGCGACAGTAGAAACTTATTTTTTGAATAATTTACTATAGAAAAGGCAATCCCTGGCGCACTTAAAATTTGCGACAGTAAAAAATTATTTTTTGAATAATTTACTATAGAAAAGGCAATTCCTGGGATATTTAAAATTTGCGACAGTAGAAAATAATTTTTTGAATAATTTACTATAGAAAAGGCAATCCCTGGTGTATTTAAAATTTGCGACAGTAAAAAATTAATATTTTGCAAAATTTACTATAGAAAAGGCAATCCCTGGCGTATTTAAAATTTGCGACAGTAGAAAATTATTTTTTGAATAATTTACTATAGAAAAGGCAATCACTGGCGCAATTAAAATTTGCGACAGTAGAAAATAATTTTTTGAATAATTTACTATAGAAAAGGCAATCCCTGGCGCAATTAAAATTTGCGACAGTATAAAATTATTTTTTGAATAATTTACTATAGAAAAGGCAATCCCTGACGTAATTAAAATTTGCGACAGTATAAAATTATTTTTTGAATAATTTACTATAGAGAAGGCAATCCCTGGCGTAATTAAAATTTGCGACAGTAGAAAATTATTTTATGAATAATTTACTATAGAAAAGGCAATCCCTGGCGTAATTAAAATTTGCGACAGTAAAAAATTAGTTTTTGAAAAATTTACTGTAGAAAAGGCAATCCCTGGCGCAATTAAACATTGCGATATTAAAAAATTATTTTTTGAATAATTTACTATAGAAAAGGCAATCCCTGGCGCACTTAAAATTTGCGACAGTAAAAAATTATTTTTTGAATAATTTACTATAGAAAAGGCAATCCCTGGCGTAATTAAAATTTGCGACAGTAGAAAATTATTTTTTGAATAATTTACTATAGAAAAGGCAATCCCTGGCGTAATTAAAATTTGCGACAGTAGAAAATTATTTTTTGAATAATTTACTATAGAAAAGGCAATCCCTGGCGTAATTAAATTTGCGACAGTAGAAAATTATTTTTTGAATAATTTACTATAGAAAAGGCAATCCCTGGCGTATTTAAAATTTGCGACAGTAAAAAATTATTTTTTGAATAATTTACTATAGAAAAGGCAATCCCTGGCGTATTTAAAATTTGCGACAGTGAAAAATTATTTTTTGAATAATTTACTATAGAAAAGGCAATCCCTGGCGCAATTAAAATTTGCGACAGTAGAAAATTATTTTTTGAATAATTTACTATAGAAAAGGCAATCCCTGGCGCAATTAAAAATTGCGACAGTAAAAAATTATTTTTTGAAAAATTTACTATAGAAAAGGCTATCCCTGGCGTAATTAAAATTTGCGACAGTTGAAAATTATTTTTTGAATAATTTACTATAGAAAAGGCAATCCCTGGCGCACTTAAAATTTGCGACAGTAAAAAATTATTTTTTGAATAATTTACTATAGAAAAAGCAATACCTGGCGTAATTAAAATTTGCGACAGTATAAAATTAATTTTTGAAAAATTTACTGTAGAAAAGGCAATCCCTGGCGCAATTAAAATTTGCGACAGTAAAAAATTATTTTTTGCAAAATTTACTATAGAAAAGTTAATCCCTGGCGCAATTACAATTTGCGACAGTAAAAAATTATTTTTTTTGCAAAATTTACTAAAGAAAAGGCAATCCCTGGCGTATTTAAAATTTGCGACAGTAGAAAATTATTTTTTGAATAATTTAATATAGAAAAGGCAATCCCTGGCGCAATTAAAATTTGCGACAGTAGAAAATTATTTTTTGAATAATTTACTATAGAAAAGGCAATCCCTGGCGCAATTAAATTTGCGACAGTAAAAAATTATTTTTTGAATAATTTACTATAGAAAAGGCAATACCTGGCGTAATTAAAATTTGCGACAGTTGAAAATTATTTTTTGAATAATTTACTATAGAAAAGGCAATCCCTGGCGCAATTAAAATTTGCGACAGTAAAAAATTATTTTTTGAATAATTTACTATAGAAAAGGCAATCCCTGGCGTATTTAAAATTTGCGACAGTAAAAATTATTTTTTGAATAATTTACTATAGAAAAGGCAATCCCTGGCGTAATTAAAATTTGCGACAGTAGAAAATAATTTTTTGAATAATTTACTATAGAAAAGGCAATCCCTGGCGTAATTAAAATTTGCGACAGTATAAAATTATTTTGTGAACAATTTACTATAGAAAAGGCAATCCCTGGCGCACTTAAAATTTGCGACAGTAAAAAATTATTTTTTGAATAATTTACTATAGAAAAGGCAATCCCTGGCGTAATTAAAATTTGCGACAGTAGAAAATTATTTTTTGAATAATTTACTATAGAAAAGGCAATCCCTGGCGTAATTAAAATTTGCGACAGTAGAAAAATTATTTTTTGAATAATTTACTATAGAAAGGCAATCCCTGGCGTATTTAAAATTTGCGACAGTAAACAATTATTTTTTGAATAATTTTACTATAGAAAAGGCAATCCCTGGCGTATTTAAAATTTGCGACAGTGAAAATTATTTTTTGAATAATTTACTATAAAAAAGGCAATCCCTGGCGTAATTAAAATTTGCGACAGTAGAAAATTATTTTTTGAATAATTTACTATAGAAAAGGCAATCCCTGGCGTAATTAAAATTTGCGACAGTATAAAATTATTTTTTGAATAATTTACTATAGAAAAGGCAATCCCTGGCGCACTTAAAATTTGCGACAGTAAAAAATTATTTTTTGAATAATTTACTATAGAAAAGGCAATCCCTGGCGTAATTAAAATTTGCGAGAGTTGAAAATTATTTTTTGAATAATTTACTATAGAAAAGGCAATCCCTGGCGTAATTAAAATTTGCGACAGTAGAAAACTATTTTTTGAATAATTTACTATAGAAAAGGCAATCCCTGGCGTATTTATAATTTGCGACAGTAAAAATTATTTTTTGAATAATTTACTATAGAAAAGGCAATCCCTGGCGTATTTAAAATTTGCGACAGTAAAAAATTATTTTTTGCATAATTTACTATAGAAAAGGCAATCCCTGGCGTAATTCAAATTTGCGACAGTAGAAAATTATTTTTTGAATAATTTACTATAGAAAAGGCAATCCCTGGCGTATTAAAATTTGCGACAGTAGAAAATTATTTTTTGAATAATTTACTATAGAAAAGGCAATCCCTGGCGCAATTAAATTTGCGACAGTAAAAAATTATTTTTTGCAAAATTTACTATAGAAAAGCAATCCCTGGGGTATTTAAAATTTGCGACAGTATAAATTAATTTTTGAAAAAGTTACTGTAGAAAAGGCAATCCCTGGCGCAATTAAAATTTGCGAGAGTAGAAAATTATTTTTTTGAATAATTTACTGTAGAAAAGGCAATCCCTGGCGTAATTAAAATTTGCGACAGTAGAAAATAATTTTTTGAATAATTTACTATAGAAAAGGCAATCCCTGGCGTAATTAAAATTTGCGACAGTATAAAATTATTTTGTGAACAATTTACTATAGAAAAGGCAATCCCTGGCGCACTTAAAATTTGCGACAGTAAAAAATTATTTTTTGAATAATTTACTATAGAAAAGGCAATCCCTGGCGTAATTAAAATTTGCGACAGTAGAAAATTATTTTTTGAATAATTTACTATAGAAAAGGCAATCCCTGGCGTAATTAAAATTTGCGACAGTAGAAAATTATTTTTTGAATAATTTACTATAGAAAAGGCAATCCCTGGCGTATTTAAAATTTGCGACAGTAAACAATTATTTTTTGAATAATTTACTATAGAAAAGGCAATCCCTGGCGTATTTAAAATTCTGCGACAGTGAAAAATTATTTTTTGAATAATTTACTATAAAAAAGGCAATCCCTGGCGTAATTAAAATTTGCGACAGTAGAAAATTATTTTTTGAATAATTTACTATAGAAAAGGCAATCCCTGGCGTAATTAAAATTTGCGACAGTATAAAATTATTTTTTGAATAATTTACTATAGAAAAGGCAATCCCTGGCGCACTTAAAATTTGCGACAGTAAAAATTATTTTTTGAATAATTTACTATAGAAAAGGCAATCCCTGGCGTAATTAAAATTGCGAGAGTTGAAAATTATTTTTTGAATAATTTACTATAGAAAAGGCAATCCCTGGCGTAATTAAAATTTGCGACAGTAGAAAACTATTTTTTGAATAATTTACTATAGAAAAGGCAATCCCTGGCGTATTTATAATTTGCGACAGTAAAAAATTATTTTTGAATAATTTACTATAGAAAAGGCAATCCCTGGCGTATTTAAAATTTGCGACAGTAAAAAATTATTTTTTGCATAATTTACTATAGAAAAGGCAATCCCTGGCGTAATTCAAATTTGCGACAGTAGAAAATTATTTTTGAATAATTTACTATAGAAAAGGCAATCCCTGGCGTATTTAAAATTTGCGACAGTAGAAAATTATTTTTTGAATAATTTACTATAGAAAAGGCAATCCCTGGCGCAATTAAAATTTGCGACAGTAAAAAATTATTTTTTTGCAAAATTTACTATAGAAAAGCAATCCCTGGGGTATTTAAAATTTGCGACAGTATAAATTAATTTTTGAAAAGTTACTGTAGAAAAGGCAATCCCTGGCGCAATTAAAATTTGCGAGAGTAGAAAATTATTTTTTGAATAATTTACTGTAGAAAAGGCAATCCCTGGCGTAATTAAAATTTGCGACAGTAGAAAATTATTTTTTGAATAATTTACTATAAAAAAGGCAATCCCTGGCGTATTTAAAATCTGAGACAGTAAAAATTATTTTTTGAATAAATTACTATAGAAAAGGCAATCCCTGGCGTAATTAAAATTTGCGACAGTAGAAAATTATTTTTTGATAATTTACTATAGAAAAGGTAATCCTGGCGCACTTAAAATTTGCGACAGTAAAAAATTATTTTTTGAATAATTTACTATAGAAAAGGCAATCCCTGGCGTATTTAAATTTGCGACAGTAAGAAATTAATTTGTGAGAAATTTACTATAGAAAAGGCAATCCCTGGGATATTTAAAATTTGCGACAGTAAAAAATTATTTTTTGAAAAATTTACTATAGAAAAGCAATCCCTGGCGCAATTAAAATTTGCGACAGTAGAAAATTAATTTGTGAAAAATTTACTATAGAAAAGGCAATCCCTGGCGTATTTAAATTTGCGACAGTATAAATAAATTTTTGAATAATTTACTGTAGAAAAGGCAATCCCTGGCGCAATTAAAATTTGCGACAGTAAAAAATTATTTTTTGCAAAATTTACTATAGAAAAGGTAATCCCTGGCGCAATTACAATTTGCGACAGTAAAAAATTATTTTTTTGCAAAATTTACTAAAGAAAAGGCAATCCCTGGCGTATTTAAAATTTGCGACAGTAGAAAATTATTTTTTGAATAATTTAATATAGAAAAGGCAATCCCTGGCGCAATTAAAATTTGCGACAGTAGAAAATTATTTTTTAGAATAATTTACTATAGAAAAGGCAATCCCTGGCGCAATTAAAAATTGCGACAGTAAAAAATTATTTTTTGAATAATTTACTATAGAAAAGGCAATCCCTGGCGTATTTAAAATTTGCGACAGTAAGAAATTAATTTGTGAGAAATTTACTATAGAAAAGGCAATTCTTGGGATATTTAAAATTTGCGACAGTAAAAAATTATTTTTTGAAAAATTTACTATAGAAAAGGCAATCCCTGGCGCAATTAAAATTTGCGACAGTAGAAAATTAATTTGTGAAAAATTTACTATAGAAAAGGCAATCCCTGGCGTATTTAAATTTGCGACAGTATAAAATTAATTTTTGAATAATTTACTGTAGAAAAGGCAATCCCTGGCGTATTTAAAATTTGCGACAGTAGAAAATTATTTTTTGAATAATTTAATATAGAAAAGGCAATCCCTGGCGCAATTAAAATTTGCGACAGTAGAAAATTATTTTTTGAATAATTTACTATAGAAAAGGCAATCCCTGGCGTATTTATAATTTTCGACAGTAAAAAATTATTTTTTGAATAATTTACTATAGAAAAGGCAATCCCTGGCGTATTTAAAATTTGCGACAGTAAAAAATTATTTTTTGAATAATTTACTATAGAAAAGGCAATCCCTGGCGTAATTCAAATTTGCGACAGTAGAAAATTATTTTTTGAATAATTTACTATAGAAAAGGCAATCCTGGCGCAATTAAAATTTGCGACAGTAAAAAATTATTTTTTGCAAAATTTACTATAGAAAAGCAATCCCTGGGGTATTTAAAATTTGCGACAGTATAAAATTAATTTTTGAAAAAGTTACTGTAGAAAAGGCAATCCCTGGCGCAATTAAAATTTGCGAGAGTAGAAAATTATTTTTTGAATAATTTACTGTAGAAAAGGCAATCCCTGGCGTAATTAAAATTTGCGACAGTAGAAAATTATTTTTTGAATAATTTACTATAGAAAAGGCAATCCCTGGCGTATTTAAAATTTGCGACAGTAAAAAATTATTTTTTGAATAAATTACTATAGAAAAGGCAATCCCTGGCGTAATTAAAATTTGCGACAGTAGAAAATTATTTTTTGAATAATTTACTATAGAAAAGGTAATCCCAGGCGCACTTAAAATTTGCGACAGTAAAAAATTATTTTTTGAATAATTTACTATAGAAAAGGCAATCCCTGGCGTATTTAAAATTTACGACAGTAAGAAATTAATTTGTGAGAAATTTACTATAGAAAAGGCAATCCCTGGGATATTTAAAATTTGCGACAGTAAAAAATTATTTTTTGAAAAATTTACTATAGAAAAGCAATCCCTGGCGCACTTAAAATTTGCGACAGTAAAAAATTATTTTTTGAATAATTTACTATAGAAAAGGCAATCCCTGGCGTATTTAAAATTTACGACAGTAAGAAATTAATTTGTGAGAAATTTACTATAGAAAAGGCAATCCCTGGGATATTTAAAATTTGCGACAGTAAAAAATTATTTTTTGAAAAATTTACTATAGAAAAGCAATCCCTGGCGCAATTAAAATTTGCGACAGTAGAAAATTAATTTGTGAAAAATTTACTATAGAAAAGGCAATCCCTGGCGTATTTAAAATTTGCGACAGTATAAAATAAATTTTTGAATAATTTACTGTAGAAAAGGCAATCCCTGGCGCAATTAAAATTTGCGACAGTAAAAAATTATTTTTTGCAAAATTTACTATAGAAAAGGTAATCCCTGGCGCAATTACAATTTGCGACAGTAAAAAATTATTTTTTTGCAAAATTTACTATAGAAAAGGCAATCCCTGGCGTAATTCAAATTTGCGACAGTAGAAAATTATTTTTTGAATAATTTACTATAGAAAAGGCAATCCCTGGCGCAATTAAAATTTGCGACAGTAAAAAATTATTTTTTGCAAAATTTACTATAGAAAAGCAATCCCTGGGGTATTTAAAATTTGCGACAGTATAAAATTAATTTTTGAAAAAGTTACTGTAGAAAAGGCAATCCCTGGCGCAATTAAAATTTGCGAGAGTAGAAAATTATTTTTTGAATAATTTACTGTAGAAAGGCAATCCCTGGCGTAATTAAAATTTGCGACAGTAGAAAATTATTTTTTGAATAATTTACTATAGAAAAGGCAATCCCTGGCGTATTTAAAATTTGCGACAGTAAAAATTATTTTTTGAATAAATTACTATAGAAAAGGCAATCCCTGGCGTAATTAAAATTTGCGACAGTAGAAAATTATTTTTTGAATAATTTACTATAGAAAAGGTAATCCCTGGCGCACTTAAAATTTGCGACAGTAAAAAATTATTTTTTGAATAATTTACTGTAGAAAAGGCTATCCCTGGCGCAATTAAAATTTGCGACAGTAGAAAATTAATTTGTGAAAAATTTACTATAGAAAAGGCAATCCCTGGCGCAATTACAATTTGCGACAATAAAAAATTATTTTTTTGCAAAATTTACTAAAGAAAAGGCAATCCCTGGCGTATTTAAAATTTGCGACAGTAGAAAATTATTTTTTGAATAATTTAATATAGAAAAGGCAATCCCTGGCGCAATTAAAATTTGCGACAGTAAAAAATTATTTTTTGAATAATTTACTATAGAAATGGCAATCCCTGGCGTATTTAAAATTTGCGACAGTAAGAAATTAATTTGTGAGAAATTTACTATAGAAAAGGCAATACCTGGGATATTTAAAATTTGCGACAGTAAAAAATTATTTTTTGAAAAATTTACTGTTGAAAAGGCAATCCCTGGCGCAATTAAAATTTGCGACAGTAGAAAATTAATTTGTGAAAAATTTACTATAGAAAAGGCAATCCCTGGCGTATTTAAAATTTGCGACAGTATAAAATTAATTTTTGAATAATTTACTGTAGAAAAGGCAATCCCTGGCGTATTTAAAATTTGCGACAGTAAAAAATTATTTTTTGAAAAATTTACTATAGAAAAGGCAATCCCTGGCGCAATTAAAATTTGCGACAGTAGAAAATTAATTTGTGAAAAATTTACTATAGAAAGGCAATCCCTGGCGTATTTAAAATTTGCGACAGTATAAAATTAATTTTGAATAATTTACTGTAGAAAAGGCAATCCCTGGCTTATTTAAATTTGCGACAGTAGAAAATTCTTTTTTGAATTATTTAATATAGAAAAGGCAATCCCTGGCGCAACTAAAATTTGCGACAGTAGAAATTATTTTTTGAATAATTTACTATAGAAAAGGCAATCCCTGGCGCAATTAAAATTTGCGAAAGTAAAAAATTATTTTTTGAAAAATTTACTATAGAAAAGGCAATCCCTGGCGCAATTAAAATTTGCGACAGTAAAAAATTATTTTTTGCAAAATTTACTATAGAAAAGGTAATCCCTGGCGCAATTACAATTTGCGACAGTAAAAAATTATTTTTTTTGCAAAATTTACTAAAGAAAAGGCAATCCCTGGCGTATATAAAATTTGCGACAGTAGAAAATTATTTTTTGAATAATTTAATATAGAAAAGGCAATCCCTGGCGCAATTAAAATTTGCGACAGTAAAAAATTATTTTTTGAATAATTTACTATAGAAAAGGCAATCCCTGGCGTATTTAAAATTTGCGACAGTAAAAAATTAATTTGTGAGAAATTTACTATAGAAAAGGCAATCCCTGGGATATTTAAAATTTGCGACAGTAAAAAATTATTTTTTGAAAAATTTACTATAGAAAAGGCAATCCCTGGCGTAATTAAAATTTGCGACAGTAAAAAATTAGTTTTTGAAAAATTTACTGTAGAAAAGGCAATCCCTGGCGCAATTAAAATTTGCGACAGTAAAAAATTATTTTTTGAAAAATTTACTATAGAAAAGGCAATCCCTGGCGTATTTAAAATTTGCGACAGTAAAAAATTATTTTTTGAAAAATTTACTATAGAAAAGGCAATCCCTGGCATATTTAAAATTTGCGACAGTATAAAATTAATTTTTGAAAAATTTACTGTAGAAAAGGCAATCCCTGGCGCAATTAAAATTTGCGACAGTAAAAAATTATTTTTGCAAAATTTACTATAGCAAAGGTAATCCCTGGCGCAATTACAATTTGCGACAGTTAAAAATTATTTTTTTGCAAAATTTACTAAAGAAAAGGCAATCCCTGGCGTATTTAAAATTTGCGACAGTAGAAAATTATTTTTTTAAATAATTTAATATAGAAAAGGCAATCCCTGGCGCAATTAAAATTTGCGACAGTAGAAAATTATTTTTTGAATAATTTACTATAGAAAAGGCAATCCCTGGCGCAATTAAAATTTGCGACAGTAAAAAATTATTTTTTGAAAAATTTACTATAGAAAGGGCAATCCCTGGCGTAATTTAAAATTGCGACAGTTGAAAATTATTTTTTGAATAATTTACTATAGAAAAGGCAATCCCTGGCGCACTTAAAATTTGCGACAGTAAAAAATTATTTTTTGAATAATTTACTATAGAAAAGGCAATCCCTGGCGTATTTAAAATTTGCGACAGTAAAAAATTATTTTTTGAATAATTTACTATAGAAAAAGCAATCCCTGGCGTATTTAAAATTTGCGACAGTAAAAAATTATTTTTTGAATAATTTACTATAGAAAAGGCAATCCCTGGCGTAATTCAAATTTGCGACAGTAAAAAATTATTTTTTGAATAATTTACTATAGAAAAGGCAATCCCTGGCGTAATTAAAATTTGCGACAGTAGAAAATTATTTTTTGAATAATTTACTATAGAAAAGGCAATCCCTGGCGTATTTAAAATTTGCGACAGTAAAAAATTATTTTTTGAATAATTTACTATAGAAAAGGCAATCCCTGGCGTAATTAAAATTTGCGACAGTAGAAAATTATTTTTTGAATAATTTACTATAGAAAAGGCAATCCCTGGCGTAATTAAAATTTGCGACAGTATAAAATTATTTTTTGAATAATTTACTATAGAAAAGGCAATCCCTGGCGCACTTAAAATTTGCGACAGTAAAAAATTATTTTTTGAATAATTTACTATAGAAAAGGCAATCCCTGGCGTAATTAAAATTTGCGACAGTAGAAAATTATTTTTTGAATAATTTACTATAGAAAAGGCAATCCCTGGCGTAATTAAAATTTGCGACAGTAGAAAATTATTTTTTGAATAATTTACTATAGAAAAGGCAATCCCTGGCGTATTTAAAATTTGCGACAGTAAAAAATTATTTTTTGAATAATTTACTATAGAAAAGGCAATCCCTGGCGTATTTAAAATTTGCGACAGTAAAATATTATTTTTTGAATAATTTACTATAGAAAAGGCAATCCCTGGCGTAATTCAAATTTGCGACAGAAAAAAATTATTTTTTGAATAATTTACTATAGAAAAGGCAATCCCTGGCGTAATTAAAATTTGCGACAGTAGAAAATTATTTTTTGAATAATTTACTATAGAAAAGGCAATCCCTGGCGTATTTAAAATTTGCGACAGTAGAAAATTATTTTTTGAATAATTTACTATAGAAAAGGCAATCCCTGGCGCAATTAAAATTTGCGACAGTAAAAAATTATTTTTTGCAAAATTTACTATAGAAAAGCAATCCTTGGGGTATTTAAAATTTGCGACAGTATAAAATTAATTTTTGAAAAATTTACTGTAGAAAACGCAATCCCTGGCGCAATTAAAATTTGCGAGAGTAGAAAATTATTTTTTGAATAATTTACTGTAGAAAAGGCAATCCCTGGCGTAATTAAAATTTGCGACAGTAGAAAATTATTTTTTTGAATAATTTACTATAGAAAAGGCAATCCCTGGCGTATTTAAAATTTGCGACAGTAAAAAATTATTTTTTGAATAATTTACTATATAAAAGGCAATCCCTGGCGTAATTAAAATTTGCGACAGTAGAAAATAATTTTTTGAATAATTTACTATAGAAAAGGCAATCCCTGGCGCACTTAAAATTTACGACAGTAAAAAATTATTTTTTGAATAATTTACTATAGAAAAGGCAATCCCTGGCGTATTTAAAATTTGCGACAGTAAGAAATTAATTTGTGAGAAATTTACTATAGAAAAGGCAATCCCCGGGATATTTAAAATTTGCGACAGTAAAAAATTATTTTTTGAAAAATTTACTATAGAAAAGGCAATCCCTGGCGCAATTAAAATTTGCGACAATAAAAAATTATTTTTTGAATAATTTACTATAGAAAAGGTAATCCCTGGCGCAATTACAATTTGCGACAGTAAAAAATTATTTTTTTGCAAAATTTACTAAAGAAAAGGCAATCCCTGGCGTATTTAAAATTTGCGACAGTAGAAAATTATTTTTTGAATAATTTAATATAGAAAAGGCAATCCCTGGCGCAATTAAAATTGGCGACAGTAGAAAATTATTTTTTGAAAAATTTACTACAGAAAAGGCAATCCCTGGCGTAATTAAAATTTGCGACAGTTGAAAATTATTTTTTGAATAATTTACTATAGAAAAGGCAATCCCTGGCGCACTTAAAATTTTGCGACAGTAAAAAATTATTTTTTGAATAATTTACTATAGAAAAGGCAATCCCTGGGATATTTAAAATTTGCGACAGTAGAAAATTATTTTTTGAATAATTTACTATAGAAAAAGCAATCCCTTGCGTAATTAAAATTTGCGACAGTATAAAATTATTTTTTGAATAATTTACTATAGAAAAGGCAATCCCTGGCGTAATTCAAATTTGCGAGAGTAAAAAATTATTTTTTGAATAATTTACTATAGAAAAGGCAATCCCTGGCGTAATTAAAATTTGCGACAGTAGAAAATTATTTTTTGAATAATTTACTATAGAAAAGGCAATCCCTGGCGTAATTAAAATTTGCGACAGTATAAAATTATTTTTTGAATAATTTACTATAGAAAAGGCAATCCCTGGCGCACTTAAAATTTGCGACAGTAAAAAATTATTTTTTGAATAATTTACTATAGAAAAGGCAATCCCTGGCGTAATTAAAATTTGCGACAGTAGAAAATTATTTTTTGAATAATTTACTATAGAAAAGGCAATCCCTGGCGTAATTAAAATTTGCGACAGTAGAAAATTATTTTTTGAATAATTTACTATAGAAAAGGCAATCCCTGGCGTATTTAAAATTTGCGACAGTAAAAAATTATTTTTTGAATAATTTACTATAGAAAAGGCAATCCCTGGCGTATTTAAAATTTGCGACAGTAAAATATTATTTTTTGAATAATTTACTATAGAAAAGGCAATCCCTGGCGTAATTCAAATTTGCGACAGTAAAAAATTATTTTTTGAATAATTTACTATAGAAAAGGCAATCCCTGGCGTAATTAAAATTTGCGACAGTAGAAAATTATTTTTTGAATAATTTACTATAGAAAAGGCAATCCCTGGCGTAATTAAAATTTGCGACAGTATAAAATTATTTTTATAATAATTTACTATAGAAAAGGCAATCCCTGGCGCACTTAAAATTTGCGACAGTAAAAAATTATTTTTTGAATAATTTACTATAGAAAAGGCAATCCCTGGCGTAATTAAAATTTGCGACAGTAGAAAATTATTTTTTGAATAATTTACTATAGAAAAGGCAATCCCTGGCGTAATTAAAATTTGCGACAGTAGAAAATTATTTTTTGAATAATTTACTATAGAAAAGGCAATCCCGGGCGTATTTAAAATTTGCGACAGTAAAAAATTATTTTTTGAATAATTTACTATAGAAAAGGCAATCCCTGGCGTATTTAAAATTTGCGACAGTAAAATATTATTTTTTGAATAATTTACTATAGAAAAGGCAATCCCTGGCGTAATTCAAATTTGCGACAGTAAAAAATTATTTTTTGAATAATTTACTATAGAAAAGGCAATCCCTGGCGTAATTAAAATTTGCGACAGTAGAAAATTATTTTTTGAATAATTTACTATAGAAAAGGCAATCCCTGGCGTATTTAAAATTTGCGACAGTAGAAAATTATTTTTTGAATAATTTACTATAGAAAAGGCAATCCCTGGCGCAATTAAAATTTGCGACAGTAAAAAATTATTTTTTGCAAAATTTACTATAGAAAAGCAATCCCTGGGGTATTTAAAATTTGCGACAGTATAAAATTAATTTTTGAAAAATTTACTGTAGAAAACGCAATCCCTGGCGCAATTAAAATTTGCGAGAGTACAAAATTATTTTTTGAATAATTTACTGTAGAAAAGGCAATCCCTGGCGTAATTAAAATTTGCGACAGTAGAAAATTATTTTTTGAATAATTTACTATAGAAAAGGCAATCCCTGGCGTATTTAAAATTTGCGACAGTAAAAAATTATTTTTTGAATAATTTACTATATAAAAGGCAATCCCTGGCGTAATTAAAATTTGCGACAGTAGAAAATAATTTTTTGAATAATTTACTATAGAAAAGGCAATCCCTGGCGCACTTAAAATTTACGACAGTAAAAAATTATTTTTTGAATAATTTACTATAGAAAAGGCAATCCCTGGCGTATTTAAAATTTGCGACAGTAAGAAATTAATTTGTGAGAAATTTACTATAGAAAAGGCAATCCCTGGGATATTTAAAATTTGCGACAGTAAAAAATTATTTTTTGAAAAATTTACTATAGAAAAGGCAATACCTGGCGCAATTAAAATTTGCGACAATAAAAAATTATTTTTTGCAAAATTTACTATAGAAAAGGAAATCCCTGGCGCAATTACAATTTGCGACAGTAAAAAATTATTTTTTTGCAAAATTTACTAAAGAAAAGGCAATCCCTGGCGTATTTAAAATTTGCGCCAGTAGAAAATTATTTTTTGAATAATTTAATATAGAAAAGGCAATCCCTGGCGCAATTAAAATTGGCGACAGTAGAAAATTATTTTTTGAAAAATTTACTACAGAAAAGGCAATCCCTGGCGTAATTAAAATTTGCGACAGTTGAAAATTATTTTTTGAATAATTTACTATAGAAAAGGCAATCCCTGGCGCACTTAAAATTTTGCGACAGTAAAAAATTATTTTTTGAATAATTTACTATAGAAAAGGCAATCCCTGGGATATTTAAAATTTGCGACAGTAGAAAATTATTTTTTGAATAATTTACTATAGAAAAAGCAATCCCTTGCGTAATTAAAATTTGCGACAGTATAAAATTATTTTTTGAATAATTTACTATAGAAAAGGCAATCCCTGGCGTAATTCAAATTTGCGAGAGTAAAAAATTATTTTTTGAATAATTTACTATAGAAAAGGCAATCCCTGGCGTAATTAAAATTTGCGACAGTAGAAAATTATTTTTTGAATAATTTACTATAGAAAAGGCAATCCCTGGCGTAATTAAAATTTGCGACAGTATAAAATTATTTTTTGAATAATTTACTATAGAAAAGGCAATCCCTGGCGCACTTAAAATTTGCGACAGTAAAAAATTATTTTTTGAATAATTTACTATAGAAAAGGCAATCCCTGGCGTAATTAAAATTTGCGACAGTAGAAAATTATTTTTTGAATAATTTACTATAGAAAAGGCAATCCCTGGCGTAATTAAAATTTGCGACAGTAGAAAATTATTTTTTGAATAATTTACTATAGAAAAGGCAATCCCTGGCGTATTTAAAATTTGCGACAGTAAAAAATTATTTTTTGAATAATTTACTATAGAAAAGGCAATCCCTGGCGTATTTAAAATTTGCGACAGTAAAATATTATTTTTTGAATAATTTACTATAGAAAAGGCAATCCCTGGCGTAATTCAAATTTGCGACAGTAAAAAATTATTTTTTGAATAATTTACTATAGAAAAGGCAATCCCTGGCGTAATTAAAATTTGCGACAGTAGAAAATTATTTTTTGAATAATTTACTATAGAAAAGGCAATCCCTGGCGTAATTAAAATTTGCGACAGTATAAAATTATTTTTATAATAATTTACTATAGAAAAGGCAATCCCTGGCGCACTTAAAATTTGCGACAGTAAAAAATTATTTTTTGAATAATTTACTATAGAAAAGGCAATCCCTGGCGTAATTAAAATTTGCGACAGTAGAAAATTATTTTTTGAATAATTTACTATAGAAAAGGCAATCCCTGGCGTAATTAAAATTTGCGACAGTAGAAAATTATTTTTTGAATAATTTACTATAGAAAAGGCAATCCCGGGCGTATTTAAAATTTGCGACAGTAAAAAATTATTTTTTGAATAATTTACTATAGAAAAGGCAATCCCTGGCGTATTTAAAATTTGCGACAGTAAAATATTATTTTTTGAATAATTTACTATAGAAAAGGCAATCCCTGGCGTAATTCAAATTTGCGACAGTAAAAAATTATTTTTTGAATAATTTACTATAGAAAAGGCAATCCCTGGCGTAATTAAAATTTGCGACAGTAGAAAATTATTTTTTGAATAATTTACTATAGAAAAGGCAATCCCTGGCGTATTTAAAATTTGCGACAGTAGAAAATTATTTTTTGAATAATTTACTATAGAAAAGGCAATCCCTGGCGCAATTAAAATTTGCGACAGTAAAAAATTATTTTTTGCAAAATTTACTATAGAAAAGCAATCCCTGGGGTATTTAAAATTTGCGACAGTATAAAATTAATTTTTGAAAAATTTACTGTAGAAAACGCAATCCCTGGCGCAATTAAAATTTGCGAGAGTACAAAATTATTTTTTGAATAATTTACTGTAGAAAAGGCAATCCCTGGCGTAATTAAAATTTGCGACAGTAGAAAATTATTTTTTGAATAATTTACTATAGAAAAGGCAATCCCTGGCGTATTTAAAATTTGCGACAGTAAAAAATTATTTTTTGAATAATTTACTATATAAAAGGCAATCCCTGGCGTAATTAAAATTTGCGACAGTAGAAAATAATTTTTTGAATAATTTACTATAGAAAAGGCAATCCCTGGCGCACTTAAAATTTACGACAGTAAAAAATTATTTTTTGAATAATTTACTATAGAAAAGGCAATCCCTGGCGTATTTAAAATTTGCGACAGTAAGAAATTAATTTGTGAGAAATTTACTATAGAAAAGGCAATCCCTGGGATATTTAAAATTTGCGACAGTAAAAAATTATTTTTTGAAAAATTTACTATAGAAAAGGCAATACCTGGCGCAATTAAAATTTGCGACAATAAAAAATTATTTTTTGCAAAATTTACTATAGAAAAGGAAATCCCTGGCGCAATTACAATTTGCGACAGTAAAAAATTATTTTTTTGCAAAATTTACTAAAGAAAAGGCAATCCCTGGCGTATTTAAAATTTGCGCCAGTAGAAAATTATTTTTTGAATAATTTAATATAGAAAAGGCAATCCCTGGCGCAATTAAAATTGGCGACAGTAGAAAATTATTTTTTGAAAAATTTACTACAGAAAAGGCAATCCCTGGCGTAATTAAAATTGGCGACAGTAGAAAATTATTTTTTGAAAAATTTACTACAGAAAAGGCAATCCCTGGCGTAATTAAAATTTGCGACAGTTGAAAATTATTTTTTGAATAATTTACTATAGAAAATGCAATCCCTGGCGCACTTAAAATTTGCGACAGTAAAAAATTATTTTTTGAATAATTTACTATAGAAAAGGCAATCCCTGGCGTAATTAAAATTTGCGACAGTAGAAAATTAATTTGTGAAAAATTTACTATAGAAAAGGCAATCCCTGGCGTATTTAAAATTTGCGACAGTATAAAATTAATTTTTGAAAATTTTAATGTAGAAAAGGCAATCCCTGGCGCAATTAAAATTTGCGACAGTAAAAAATTATTTTTTGAAAAATTTACTATAGAAAAGGCAATCCCTGGCGTAATTAAAATTTGCGACAGTAGAAAATTATTTTTTGAATAATTTACTATAGAAAAGGCAATCCCTGGCGTAATTAAAATTTGCGACAGTAGAAAATTATTTTTTGAATAATTTACTATAGAAAAGGCAATCCCTGGCGTATTTAAAATTTCCGACAGTAAAAAATTATTTTTCGAATAATTTACTAAAGAAAAGGCAATCCCTGGCGTAATTAAAATTTGCGACAGTAGAAAATTATTTTTTGAATAATTTACTATAGAAAAGGCAATCCCTGGCGTAATTAAAATTTGCGACAGTAGAAAATTATTTTTTGAATAATTTACTATAGAAAAGGCAATCCCTGGCGTAATTAAAATTTGCGACAGCAAAAAATTAGTTTTTGAAAAATTTACTATAGAAAAGGCAATCCCTGGCGCAATTAAAATTTGCGACAGTAAAAAATTATTTTTTTGAAAAATTTACTATAGAAAAGGTAATCCCTGGCGCAATTACAATTTGCGACAGTTGAAAATTATTTTTTGAATAATTTACTATAGAAAAGGCAATCCCTGGCGCAATTAAAATTTGCGACAGTAAAAAATTATTTTTTGCAAAATTTACTATAGAAAAGGCAATCCCTGGCGTAATTAAAATTTGCGACAGTAGAAAATTATTTTTTGAATAATTTACTATAGAAAAGGCAATCCCTGGCGTAATTAAAATTTGCGACAGTAGAAAATTATTTTTTGAATAATTTACTATAGATAAGGCAATCCCTGGCGTAATTAAAATTTGCGACAGCAAAAAATTAGTTTTTGAAAAATTTACTATAGAAAAGGCAATCCCTGGCGCAATTAAAATTTGCGACAGTAAAAAATTATTTTTTTGAAAAGTTTACTATAGAAAAGGTAATCCCTGGCGCAATTACAATTTGCGACAGTTGAAAATTATTTTTTGAATAATTTACTATAGAAAAGGCAATCCCTGACGCAATTAAAATTTGCGACAGTAAAAAATTATTTATTTGAAAAGTTTACTATAGAAAAGGCAATCCCTGGCGTAATTAAAATTTGCGACAGTTGAAAATTATTTTTTGAATAATTTACTATAGAAAAGGCAATCCCTGGCGCACTTAAAATTTGCGACAGTAAAAAATTATTTTTTGAATAATTTACTATAGAAAAGGCAATCCCTGGGATATTTAAAATTTGCGACAGTAGAAAATTATTTTTTGAATAATTTACTATAGAAAAGGCAATCCCTTGCGTAATTAAAATTTGCGACAGTATAAAATTATTTTTTGAATAATTTACTATAGAAAAGGCAATTCCTGGCGTAATTAAAATTTGCGACAGTAGAAAATTATTCTTTGAATAATTTACTATAGAAAAGGCAATCCCTGGCGTATTTAAAATTTGCGACAATAGAAAATTATTTTTTGAATAATTTACTATAGAAAAGGCAATCCCTGGCGTAATTAAAATTTGCGACAGTAGAAAATTATTTTTTGAATAATTTACTATAGAAAAGGCAATCCCTGGCGTATTTAAAATTTGCGACAGTAAAAAATTATTTTTTGAATGATTTACTATAGAAAAGGCAATCCCTGGCGTATTTAAAATTTGCGACAGTAAAAAATTATTTTTTGAATAATTTACTATAGAAAAGGCAATCCCTGGCGTAATTCAAACTTGCGACAGTAAAAAATTATTTTTTGAATAATTTACTATATAAAAGGCAATCCCTGGCGTAATTAAAATTTGCGACAGTAGAAAATTATTTTTTGAATAATTTACTATAGAAAAAGCAATCCCTGGCGTAATTAAAATTTGCGACAGTAGAAAATTATTTTTTGAATAATTTACTATAGAAAAGGCAATCCCTGGCGTATTTAAAATTAGCGACAATAGAAAATTATTTTTTGAATAATTTACTATAGAAAAGGCAATCCCTGGCTTATTTAAAATTTGCGACAGTAAGAAATTAATTTGTGAGAAATTTACTATAGAAAAGGCAATCCCTGGGATATTTAAAATTTGCGACAGTAAAAAATTTTTTTTTGAAAAATTTACTATAGAAAAGGCAATCCCTGGCGCAATTAAAATTTGCGACAGTAGAAAATTAATTTGTGAAAAAATTACTATAGAAAAGGCAATCCCTGGTGTATTTAAAATTTGCGACAGTAAGAAATTAATTTGTGAGAAATTTACTATAGAAAAGGCAATCCCTGGGATATTTAAAATTTGCGACAGTAAAAAATTATTTTTTGAAAAATTTTCTATAGAAAAGGCAATCCCTGGCGCAATTAAAATTTGCGACAGTAAAAAATTATTTTTTGAATAATTTACTATAGAAAAGGCAATTCCTGGCGTATTTAAAATTTGCGACAGTAAGAAATTAATTTGTGAGAAATTTACTATAGAAAAGGCAATCCCTGGGATATTTAAAATTTGCGACAGTAAAAAATTATTTTTTGAAAAATTTACTATAGAAAAGGCAATCCCTGGCGTAATTAAAACTTGCGATAGTAAAAAATTATTTTTTGAATAATTTACTATAGAAAAGGCAATCCCTGGCGGATTTGAAATTTGCGACAGTAAAAAATTATTTTTTTAATTATTTACTATAGAAAAGGCAATCCCTGGCGTAATTAAAATTTGCGACAGTAGAAAATTAATTTGTGAAAAATTTACTATAGAAAAGGCAATCCCTGGCTTATTTAAAATTTGCGACAGTAAGAAATTAATTTGTGAGAAATTTACTATAGAAAAGGCAATCCCTGGGATATTTAAAATTTGCGACAGTAAAAAATTTTTTTTTGAAAAATTTACTATAGAAAAGGCAATCCCTGGCGCAATTAAAATTTGCGACAGTAGAAAATTAATTTGTGAAAAAATTACTATAGAAAAGGCAATCCCTGGTGTATTTAAAATTTGCGACAGTAAGAAATTAATTTGTGAGAAATTTACTATAGAAAAGGCAATCCCTGGGATATTTAAAATTTGCGACAGTAAAAAATTATTTTTTGAAAAATTTTCTATAGAAAAGGCAATCCCTGGCGCAATTAAAATTTGCGACAGTAAAAAATTATTTTTTGAATAATTTACTATAGAAAAGGCAATTCCTGGCGTATTTAAAATTTGCGACAGTAAGAAATTAATTTGTGAGAAATTTACTATAGAAAAGGCAATCCCTGGGATATTTAAAATTTGCGACAGTAAAAAATTATTTTTTGAAAAATTTACTATAGAAAAGGCAATCCCTGGCGTAATTAAAACTTGCGATAGTAAAAAATTATTTTTTGAATAATTTACTATAGAAAAGGCAATCCCTGGCGGATTTGAAATTTGCGACAGTAAAAAATTATTTTTTTAATTATTTACTATAGAAAAGGCAATCCCTGGCGTAATTAAAATTTGCGACAGTAGAAAATTAATTTGTGAAAAATTTACTATAGAAAAGGCAATCCCTGGCGTATTTAAAATTTGCGACAGTATAAAATTAATTTTTGAAAATTTTAATGTAGAAAAGGCAATCCCTGGCGCAATTAAAATTTGCGACAGTAAAAAATTATTTTTTGAAAAATTTACTATAGAAAAGGCAATCCCTGGCGTAATTAAAATTTGCGACAGTAGAAAATTATTTTTTGAATAATTTACTATAGAAAAGGCAATCCCTGGCGTAATTAAAATTTGCGACAGTAGAAAATTATTTTTTGAATAATTTACTATAGAAAAGGCAATCCCTGGCGTAATTAAAATTTGCGACAGTAGAAAATTATTTTTTGAATAATTTACTATAGAAAAGGCAATCCCTGGCGTATTTAAAATTTCCGACAGTAAAAAATTATTTTTCGAATAATTTACTAAAGAAAAGGCAATCCCTGGCGTAATTAAAATTTGCGACAGTAGAAACTTATTTTTTGAATAATTTACTATAGAAAAGGCAATCCTTGGCGCAATTAAAATTTGCGACAGTAAAAAATTATTTTTTGCAAAATTTACTATAGAAAAGGCAATCCCTGGCGTAATTAAAATTTGCGACAGTAGAAAATTATTTTTTGAATAATTTACTATAGAAAAGGCAATCCCTGGCGTAATTAAAATTTGCGACAGTAGAAAATTATTTTTTGAATAATTTACTATAGAAAAGGCAATCCCTGGCGTAATTAAAATTTGCGACAGCAAAAAATTAGTTTTTGAAAAATTTACTATAGAAAAGGCAATCCCTGGCGCAATTAAAATTTGCGACAGTAAAAAATTATTTTTTTGAAAAGTTTACTATAGAAAAGGTAATCCCTGGCACAATTACAATTTGCGACAGTTGAAAATTATTTTTTGAATAATTTACTATAGAAAAGGCAATCCCTGGCGCAATTAAAATTTGCGACAGTAAAAAATTATTTTTTTGAAAAGTTTACTATAGAAAAGGCAATCCCTGGCGTAATTAAAATTTGCGACAGTAGAAAATTATTTTTTGAATAATTTACTATAGAAAAGGCAATCCCTGGCGCACTTAAAATTTGCGACAGTAAAAAATTATTTTTTGAATAATTTACTATAGAAAAGGCAATCCCTGGGATATTTAAAATTTGCGACAGTAGAAAATTATTTTTTGAATAATTTACTATAGAAAAGGCAATCCCTTGCGTAATTAAAATTTGCGACAGTATAAAATTATTTTTTGAATAATTTACTATAGAAAAGGCAATTCCTGGCGTAATTAAAATTTGCGACAGTAGAAAATTATTTTTTGAATAATTTACTATAGAAAAGGCAATCCCTGGCGTATTTAAAATTTGCGACAATAGAAAATTATTTTTTGAATAATTTACTATAGAAAAGGCAATCCCTGGCGTAATTAAAATTTGCGACAGTAGAAAATTATTTTTTGAATAATTTACTATAGAAAAGGCAATCCCTGGCGTATTTAAAATTTGCGACAGTAAAAAATTATTTTTTGAATGATTTACTATAGAAAAGGCAATCCCTGGCGTATTTAAAATTTGCGACAGTAAAAAATTATTTTTTGAATAATTTACTATAGAAAAGGCAATCCCTGGCGTAATTCAAACTTGCGACAGTAAAAAATTATTTTTTGAATAATTTACTATATAAAAGGCAATCCCTGGCGTAATTAAAATTTGCGACAGTAGAAAATTATTTTTTGAATAATTTACTATAGAAAAGGCAATACCTGGCGTAATTAAAATTTGCGACAGTAGAAAATTATTTTTTGAATAATTTACTATAGAAAAGGCAATCCCTGGCGTATTTAAAATTTGCGACAATAGAAAATTATTTTTTGAATAATTTACTATAGAAAAGGCAATCCCTGGCTTATTTAAAATTTGCGACAGTAAGAAATTAATTTGTGAGAAATTTACTATAGAAAAGGCAATCCCTGGGATATTTAAAATTTGCGACAGTAAAAAATTATTTTTTGAAAAATTTACTATAGAAAAGGCAATCCCTGGCGCAATTAAAATTTGCGACAGTAGAAAATTAATTTGTGAAAAAATTACTATAGAAAAGGCAATCCCTGGTGTATTTAAAATTTGCGACAGTAAGAAATTAATTTGTGAGAAATTTACTATAGAAAAGGCAATCCCTGGGATATTTAAAATTTGCGACAGTAAAAAATTATTTTTTGAAAAATTTTCTATAGAAAAGGCAATCCCTGGCGCAATTAAAATTTGCGACAGTAAAAAATTATTTTTTGAATAATTTACTATAGAAAAGGCAATTCCTGGCGTATTTAAAATTTGCGACAGTAAGAAATTAATTTGTGAGAAATTTACTATAGAAAAGGCAATCCCTGGCGTAATTAAAATTTGCGACAGTAGAAAATTAATTTGTGAAAAATTTACTATAGAAAAGGCAATCCCTGGCGTATTTAAAATTTGCGACAGTATAAAATTAATTTTTGAAAATTTTAATGTAGAAAAGGCAATCCCTGGCGCAATTAAAATTTGCGACAGTAAAAAATTATTTTTTGAAAAATTTACTATAGAAAAGGCAATCCCTGGCGTAATTAAAATTTGCGACAGTAGAAAATTATTTTTTGAATAATTTACTATAGAAAAGGCAATCCCTGGCGTAATTAAAATTTGCGACAGTAGAAAATTATTTTTTGAATAATTTACTATAGAAAAGGCAATCCCTGGCGTATTTAAAATTTGCGACAATAGAAAATTATTTTTTGAATAATTTACTATAGAAAAGGCAATCCCTGGCTTATTTAAAATTTGCGACAGTAAGAAATTAATTTGTGAGAAATTTACTATAGAAAAGGCAATCCCTGGGATATTTAAAATTTGCGACAGTAAAAAATTATTTTTTGAAAAATTTACTATAGAAAAGGCAATCCCTGGCGCAATTAAAATTTGCGACAGTAGAAAATTAATTTGTGAAAAAATTACTATAGAAAAGGCAATCCCTGGTGTATTTAAAATTTGCGACAGTAAGAAATTAATTTGTGAGAAATTTACTATAGAAAAGGCAATCCCTGGGATATTTAAAATTTGCGACAGTAAAAAATTATTTTTTGAAAAATTTTCTATAGAAAAGGCAATCCCTGGCGCAATTAAAATTTGCGACAGTAAAAAATTATTTTTTGAATAATTTACTATAGAAAAGGCAATTCCTGGCGTATTTAAAATTTGCGACAGTAAGAAATTAATTTGTGAGAAATTTACTATAGAAAAGGCAATCCCTGGCGTAATTAAAATTTGCGACAGTAGAAAATTAATTTTTGAAAATTTTAATGTAGAAAAGGCAATCCCTGGCGCAATTAAAATTTGCGACAGTAAAAAATTATTTTTTGAAAAATTTACTATAGAAAAGGCAATCCCTGGCGTAATTAAAATTTGCGACAGTTGAAAATTATTTTTTGAATAATTTACTATAGAAAATGCAATCCCTGGCGCACTTAAAATTTGCGACAGTAAAAAATTATTTTTTGAATAATTTACTATAGAAAAGGCAATCCCTGGCGTAATTAAAATTTGCGACAGTAGAAAATTAATTTGTGAAAAATTTACTATAGAAAAGGCAATCCCTGGCGTATTTAAAATTTGCGACAGTATAAAATTAATTTTTGAAAATTTTAATGTAGAAAAGGCAATCCCTGGCGCAATTAAAATTTGCGACAGTAAAAAATTATTTTTTGAAAAATTTACTATAGAAAAGGCAATCCCTGGCGTAATTAAAATTTGCGACAGTAGAAAATTATTTTTTGAATAATTTACTATAGAAAAGGCAATCCCTGGCGTAATTAAAATTTGCGACAGTAGAAAATTATTTTTTGAATAATTTACTATAGAAAAGGCAATCCCTGGCGTATTTAAAATTTCCGACAGTAAAAAATTATTTTTCGAATAATTTACTAAAGAAAAGGCAATCCCTGGCGTAATTAAAATTTGCGACAGTAGAAAATTATTTTTTGAATAATTTACTATAGAAAAGGCAATCCCTGGCGTAATTAAAATTTGCGACAGTAGAAAATTATTTTTTGAATAATTTACTATAGAAAAGGCAATCCCTGGCGTAATTAAAATTTGCGACAGCAAAAAATTAGTTTTTGAAAAATTTACTATAGAAAAGGCAATCCCTGGCGCAATTAAAATTTGCGACAGTAAAAAATTATTTTTTTGAAAAATTTACTATAGAAAAGGTAATCCCTGGCGCAATTACAATTTGCGACAGTTGAAAATTATTTTTTGAATAATTTACTATAGAAAAGGCAATCCCTGGCGCAATTAAAATTTGCGACAGTAAAAAATTATTTTTTGCAAAATTTACTATAGAAAAGGCAATCCCTGGCGTAATTAAAATTTGCGACAGTAGAAAATTATTTTTTGAATAATTTACTATAGAAAAGGCAATCCCTGGCGTAATTAAAATTTGCGACAGTAGAAAATTATTTTTTGAATAATTTACTATAGAAAAGGCAATCCCTGGCGTAATTAAAATTTGCGACAGCAAAAAATTAGTTTTTGAAAAATTTACTATAGAAAAGGCAATCCCTGGCGCAATTAAAATTTGCGACAGTAAAAAATTATTTTTTTGAAAAGTTTACTATAGAAAAGGTAATCCCTGGCGCAATTACAATTTGCGACAGTTGAAAATTATTTTTTGAATAATTTACTATAGAAAAGGCAATCCCTGGCGCAATTAAAATTTGCGACAGTAAAAAATTATTTATTTGAAAAGTTTACTATAGAAAAGGCAATCCCTGGCGTAATTAAAATTTGCGACAGTTGAAAATTATTTTTTGAATAATTTACTATAGAAAAGGCAATCCCTGGCGCACTTAAAATTTGCGACAGTAAAAAATTATTTTTTGAATAATTTACTATAGAAAAGGCAATCCCTGGGATATTTAAAATTTGCGACAGTAGAAAATTATTTTTTGAATAATTTACTATAGAAAAGGCAATCCCTTGCGTAATTAAAATTTGCGACAGTATAAAATTATTTTTTGAATAATTTACTATAGAAAAGGCAATTCCTGGCGTAATTAAAATTTGCGACAGTAGAAAATTATTTTTTGAATAATTTACTATAGAAAAGGCAATCCCTGGCGTATTTAAAATTTGCGACAATAGAAAATTATTTTTTGAATAATTTACTATAGAAAAGGCAATCCCTGGCGTAATTAAAATTTGCGACAGTAGAAAATTATTTTTTGAATAATTTACTATAGAAAAGGCAATCCCTGGCGTATTTAAAATTTGCGACAGTAAAAAATTATTTTTTGAATGATTTACTATAGAAAAGGCAATCCCTGGCGTATTTAAAATTTGCGACAGTAAAAAATTATTTTTTGAATAATTTACTATAGAAAAGGCAATCCCTGGCGTAATTCAAACTTGCGACAGTAAAAAATTATTTTTTGAATAATTTACTATATAAAAGGCAATCCCTGGCGTAATTAAAATTTGCGACAGTAGAAAATTATTTTTTGAATAATTTACTATAGAAAAAGCAATCCCTGGCGTAATTAAAATTTGCGACAGTAGAAAATTATTTTTTGAATAATTTACTATAGAAAAGGCAATCCCTGACGTATTTAAAATTTGCGACAATAGAAAATTATTTTTTGAATAATTTACTATAGAAAAGGCAATCCCTGGCTTATTTAAAATTTGCGACAGTAAGAAATTAATTTGTGAGAAATTTACTATAGAAAAGGCAATCCCTGGGATATTTAAAATTTGCGACAGTAAAAAATTATTTTTTGAAAAATTTACTATAGAAAAGGCAATCCCTGGCGCAATTAAAATTTGCGACAGTAGAAAATTAATTTGTGAAAAAATTACTATAGAAAAGGCAATCCCTGGTGTATTTAAAATTTGCGACAGTAAGAAATTAATTTGTGAGAAATTTACTATAGAAAAGGCAATCCCTGGGATATTTAAAATTTGCGACAGTAAAAAATTATTTTTTGAAAAATTTTCTATAGAAAAGGCAATCCCTGGCGCAATTAAAATTTGCGACAGTAAAAAATTATTTTTTGAATAATTTACTATAGAAAAGGCAATTCCTGGCGTATTTAAAATTTGCGACAGTAAGAAATTAATTTGTGAGAAATTTACTATAGAAAAGGCAATCCCTGGGATATTTAAAATTTGCGACAGTAAAAAATTATTTTTTGAAAAATTTACTATAGAAAAGGCAATCCCTGGCGTAATTAAAACTTGCGATAGTAAAAAATTATTTTTTGAATAATTTACTATAGAAAAGGCAATCCCTGGCGGATTTGAAATTTGCGACAGTAAAAAATTATTTTTTGAATAATTTACTATAGAAAAGGCAATCCCTGGCGTAATTAAAATTTGCGACAGTAGAAAATTAATTTGTGAAAAATTTACTATAGAAAAGGCAATCCCTGGCGTATTTAAAATTTGCGACAGTATAAAATTAATTTTTGAAAATTTTAATGTAGAAAAGGCAATCCCTGGCGCAATTAAAATTTGCGACAGTAAAAAATTATTTTTTGAAAAATTTACTATAGAAAAGGCAATCCCTGGCGTAATTAAAATTTGCGACAGTAGAAAATTATTTTTTGAATAATTTACTATAGAAAAGGCAATCCCTGGCGTAATTAAAATTTGCGACAGTAGAAAATTATTTTTTGAATAATTTACTATAGAAAAGGCAATCCCTGGCGTAATTAAAATTTGCGACAGTAGAAAATTATTTTTTGAATAATTTACTATAGAAAAGGCAATCCCTGGCGTATTTAAAATTTCCGACAGTAAAAAATTATTTTTCGAATAATTTACTAAAGAAAAGGCAATCCCTGGCGTAATTAAAATTTGCGACAGTAGAAACTTATTTTTTGAATAATTTACTATAGAAAAGGCAATCCCTGGCGCAATTAAAATTTGCGACAGTAAAAAATTATTTTTTGCAAAATTTACTATAGAAAAGGCAATCCCTGGCGTAATTAAAATTTGCGACAGTAGAAAATTATTTTTTGAATAATTTACTATAGAAAAGGCAATCCCTGGCGTAATTAAAATTTGCGACAGTAGAAAATTATTTTTTGAATAATTTACTATAGAAAAGGCAATCCCTGGCGTAATTAAAATTTGCGACAGCAAAAAATTAGTTTTTGAAAAATTTACTATAGAAAAGGCAATCCCTGGCGCAATTAAAATTTGCGACAGTAAAAAATTATTTTTTTGAAAAGTTTACTATAGAAAAGGTAATCCCTGGCACAATTACAATTTGCGACAGTTGAAAATTATTTTTTGAATAATTTACTATAGAAAAGGCAATCCCTGGCGCAATTAAAATTTGCGACAGTAAAAAATTATTTTTTTGAAAAGTTTACTATAGAAAAGGCAATCCCTGGCGTAATTAAAATTTGCGACAGTTGAAAATTATTTTTTGAATAATTTACTATAGAAAAGGCAATCCCTGGCGCACTTAAAATTTGCGACAGTAAAAAATTATTTTTTGAATAATTTACTATAGAAAAGGCAATCCCTGGGATATTTAAAATTTGCGACAGTAGAAAATCATTTTTTGAATAATTTACTATAGAAAAGGCAATCCCTTGCGTAATTAAAATTTGCGACAGTATAAAATTATTTTTTGAATAATTTACTATAGAAAAGGCAATTCCTGGCGTAATTAAAATTTGCGACAGTAGAAAATTATTTTTTGAATAATTTACTATAGAAAAGGCAATCCCTGGCGTATTTAAAATTTGCGACAATAGAAAATTATTTTTTGAATAATTTACTATAGAAAAGGCAATCCCTGGCGTAATTAAAATTTGCGACAGTAGAAAATTATTTTTTGAATAATTTACTATAGAAAAGGCAATCCCTGGCGTATTTAAAATTTGCGACAGTAAAAAATTATTTTTTGAATGATGTACTATAGAAAAGGCAATCCCTGGCGTATTTAAAATTTGCGACAGTAAAAAATTATTTTTTGAATAATTTACTATAGAAAAGGCAATCCCTGGCGTAATTCAAACTTGCGACAGTAAAAAATTATTTTTTGAATAATTTACTATATAAAAGGCAATCCCTGGCGTAATTAAAATTTGCGACAGTAGAAAATTATTTTTTGAATAATTTACTATAGAAAAGGCAATACCTGGCGTAATTAAAATTTGCGACAGTAGAAAATTATTTTTTGAATAATTTACTATAGAAAAGGCAATCCCTGGCGTATTTAAAATTTGCGACAATAGAAAATTATTTTTTGAATAATTTACTATAGAAAAGGCAATCCCTGGCTTATTTAAAATTTGCGACAGTAAGAAATTAATTTGTGAGAAATTTACTATAGAAAAGGCAATCCCTGGGATATTTAAAATTTGCGACAGTAAAAAATTATTTTTTGAAAAATTTACTATAGAAAAGGCAATCCCTGGCGCAATTAAAATTTGCGACAGTAGAAAATTAATTTGTGAAAAAATTACTATAGAAAAGGCAATCCCTGGTGTATTTAAAATTTGCGACAGTAAGAAATTAATTTGTGAGAAATTTACTATAGAAAAGGCAATCCCTGGGATATTTAAAATTTGCGACAGTAAAAAATTATTTTTTGAAAAATTTTCTATAGAAAAGGCAATCCCTGGCGCAATTAAAATTTGCGACAGTAAAAAATTATTTTTTGAATAATTTACTATAGAAAAGGCAATTCCTGGCGTATTTAAAATTTGCGACAGTAAGAAATTAATTTGTGAGAAATTTACTATAGAAAAGGCAATCCCTGGCGTAATTAAAATTT
The DNA here is from genome assembly GCA_963930735.1 of Dioctria linearis. Lineage (NCBI taxonomy): Eukaryota > Metazoa > Arthropoda > Insecta > Diptera > Asilidae > Dioctria > Dioctria linearis. The sequence goes on from CAWVNZ010002728.1 coordinate 42,656, forward strand.
GCGACAGTAGAAAATTAATTTGTGAAAAATTTACTATAGAAAAGGCAATCCCTGGCGTATTTAAAATTTGCGACAGTATAAAATTAATTTTTGAAAATTTTAATGTAGAAAAGGCAATCCCTGGCGCAATTAAAATTTGCGACAGTAAAAAATTATTTTTTGAAAAATTTGCTATAGAAAAGGCAATCCCTGGCGTAATTAAAATTTGCGACAGTAGAAAATTATTTTTTGAATAATTTACTATAGAAAAGGCAATCCCTGGCGTAATTAAAATTTGCGACAGTAGAAAATTATTTTTTGAATAATTTACTATAGAAAAGGCAATCCCTGGCGTATTTAAAATTTGCGACAATAGAAAATTATTTTTTGAATAATTTACTATAGAAAAGGCAATCCCTGGCTTATTTAAAATTTGCGACAGTAAGAAATTAATTTGTGAGAAATTTACTATAGAAAAGGCAATCCCTGGGATATTTAAAATTTGCGACAGTAAAAAATTATTTTTTGAAAAATTTACTATAGAAAAGGAAATCCCTGGCGCAATTAAAATTTGCGACAGTAGAAAATTAATTTGTGAAAAAATTACTATAGAAAAGGCAATCCCTGGTGTATTTAAAATTTGCGACAGTAAGAAATTAATTTGTGAGAAATTTACTATAGAAAAGGCAATCCCTGGGATATTTAGAATTTGCGACAGTAAAAAATTATTTTTTGAAAAATTTTCTATAGAAAAGGCAATCCCTGGCGCAATTAAAATTTGCGACAGTAAAAAATTATTTTTTGAATAATTTACTATAGAAAAGGCAATTCCTGGCGTATTTAAAATTTGCGACAGTAAGAAATTAATTTGTGAGAAATTTACTATAGAAAAGGCAATCCCTGGCGTAATTAAAATTTGCGACAGTAGAAAATTAATTTGTGAAAAATTTACTATAGAAAAGGCAATCCCTGGCGTATTTAAAATTTGCGACAGTATAAAATTAATTTTTGAAAATTTTAATGTAGAAAAGGCAATCCCTGGCGCAATTAAAATTTGCGACAGTAAAAAATTATTTTTTGAAAAATTTACTATAGAAAAGGCAATCCCTGGCGTAATTAAAATTTGCGACAGTAGAAAATTATTTTTTGAATAATTTACTATAGAAAAGGCAATCCCTGGCGTAATTAAAATTTGCGACAGTAGAAAATTATTTTTTGAATAATTTACTATAGAAAAGGCAATCCCTGGCGTAATTAAAATTTGCGACAGTAGAAAATTATTTTTTGAATAATTTACTATAGAAAAGGCAATCCCTGGCGTATTTAAAATTTCCGACAGTAAAAAATTATTTTTCGAATAATTTACTAAAGAAAAGGCAATCCCTGGCGTAATTAAAATTTGCGACAATAGAAAATTATTTTTTGAATAATTTACTATAGAAAAGGCAATCCCTGGCGTAATTAAAATTTGCGACAGTAGAAAATTATTTTTTGAATAATTTACTATAGAAAAGGCAATCCCTGGCGTAATTAAAATTTGCGACAGCAAAAAATTAGTTTTTGAAAAATTTACTATAGAAAAGGCAATCCCTGGCGCAATTAAAATTTGCGACAGTAAAAAATTATTTTTTTGAAAAATTTACTATAGAAAAGTTAATCCCTGGCGCAATTACAATTTGCGACAGTTGAAAATTATTTTTTGAATAATTTACTATAGAAAAGGCAATCCCTGGCGCAATTAAAATTTGCGACAGTAAAAAATTATTTTTTGCAAAATTTACTATAGACAAGGCAATCCCTGGCGTAATTAAAATTTGCGACAGTATGAAATTATTTTTTGAATAATTTACTATAGAAAAGGCAATCCCTGGCGTAATTAAAATTTGCGACAGTAGAAAATTACTTTTTGAATAATTTACTATAGAAGAGGCAATCCCTGGCGTAATTAAAATTTGCGACAGTAGAAAATTATTTTTTGAATAATTTACTATAGAAAAGGCAAACCCTCGGATATTTAAAATTTTCGACAGTAAAAAATTATTTTTTGAAAAATTTACTATAGAAAAGGCAATCCCTGGCGCAATTAAAATTTGCGACAGTAGAAAATTAATTTGTGAAAAAATTACTATAGAAAAGGCAATCCCTGGTGTATTTAAAATTTGCGACAGTAGAAAATTAATTTGTGAAAAAATTACTATAGAAAAGGCAATCCCTGGCGTAATTAAAATTTGCGACAGTATGAAATTATTTTTTGAATAATTTACTATAGAAAAGGCAATCCCTGGCGTAATTAAAATTTGCGACAGTAGAAAATTATTTTTTGAATAATTTACTATAGAAGAGGCAATCCCTGGCGTAATTAAAATTTGCGACAGTAGAAAATTATTTTTTGAATAATTTACTATAGAAAAGGCAAACCCTCGGATATTTAAAATTTTCGACAGTAAAAAATTATTTTTTGAATAATTTACTATAGAAAGGGCAATCCCTTGCGTATTTAAAATTTGCGACAGTAAAAAATTAATTTCTGAAAAATTTACCTGGCGAAATTGAAATTTGCGAGAGTAAAAAATTATTTTTTGAATAATTTACTATAGAAAAGGCAATCCCTGGCGTAATTAAAATTTGCGACAGTTGAAAATTATTTTTTGAATAATTTACTATAGAAAAGGCAATCCCTGGCGCACTTAAAATTTGCGACAGTAAAAAATTATTTTTTGAATAATTTACTATAGAAAAGGCAATCCCTGGGATATTTAAAATTTGCGACAGTAGAAAATTATTTTTTGAATAATTTACTATAGAAAAGGCAATCCCTGGCGTAATTAAAATTTGCGACAGTAGAAAATTATTTTTTGAATAATTTACTATAGAAAAGGCAATCCCTGGCGCACTTAAAATTTGCGACAGTAAAAAATTATTTTTTGAATAATTTACTATAGAAAAGGCAATCCCTGGCGTATTTAAAATTTGCGACAGTAAAAAATTATTTTTTGAATAATTTACTATACAAAAGGTAATCCCTGGCGTAATTAAAATTTGCGACAGTAGAAAATTATTTTTTGAATAATTTACTATAGAAAAGGCAATCCCTGGCGCAATTAAAATTTGCGACAGTAGAAAATTATTTTTTGAATAATTTACTATAGAAAAGGCAATCCCTGGCGTAATTAAAATTTTCGACAGTAAAAAATTATTTTTTGAATAATTTACTATAGAAAAGGCAATCCCTGGAGCACTTAAAATTTGCGACAGTAAATATTATTTTTTGAATAATTTACTATAGAAAAGGCAATCCCTGGCGTAATTAAAATTTGCGACAGTAGAAAATTAATTTTTGAAAAATTTACTGTAGAAAAGGCAATCCCTGGCGCAATTAAAATTTGCGACAGTAGAAAATTATTTTTTGAATAATTTACTGTAGAAAAGGCAATCCCTGGCGCAATTAAAATTTGCGACAGTAAAAAATTATTTTTTGAATAATTTACTGTAGAAAAGGCAATCCTGGCGCAATTAAAATTTGCGAGAGTAAAAAATTATTTATTGAATAATTTACTATAGAAAAGGCAATCCCTGGCGTAATTAAAATTTGCGACAGTAAAAAATTATTTTTTGAATAATTTACTATAGAAAAGGCAATCCCTGGCGTATTTAAAATTTGCGACAGTAAAAAATTATTTTTTGAATAATTTACTATAGAAAAGGCAATCCCTGGCGTAATTAAAATTTGCGACAGGAGAAAATTATTTTTTGAATAATTTACTATAGAAAAGGCAATCCCTGGCGTAATTAAAATTTGCGACAGTAGAAAATTATTTTTTGAATAATTTACTATAGAAAAGGCAATCCCTGGCGTAATTAAAATTTACGACAGTAAAAAATTAGTTTTTGAAAAATTTACTATAGAAAAGGCAGTCCCTGGCGCAATTAAAATTTGCGACAGTAAAAAATTATTTTTTGAAAAATTTACTATAGAAATGGTAATCCCTTGTGCAATTACAATTTGCGACAGTTGAAAATTATTTTTTGAATAATTTACTATAGAAGGGGCAATCCCTGGCGCAATTAAAATTTGCGACAGTAAAAAATTATTTTTTGAATAATTTACTATAGAAAAGGCAATGCCTGGCGCAATTAAAATTTGCGAAAGTAAAAAATTAATTTTTTGAATAATTTACTATAGAAAAGGCAATCCCTGGCGTAATTAAAATTTGCGACAGTTGAAAATTATTTTTTGAATAATTTACTATAGAAAAGGCAATCCCTGGCGCACTTAAAATTTGCGACAGTAAAAAATTATTTTTTGAATAATTTACTATAGAAAAGGCAATACCTGGCGTATTTAAAATTTGCGACAGTAAGAAATTAATTTGTGAGAAATTTACTATAGAAAGGCAATCCCTGGGATATTTAAAATATGCGACAGTAAAAAATTATTTTTTGAAAAATTTACTATAGAAAAGGCAATCCCTGGCGCAATTAAAATGTGCGACAGTAAAAAATTATTTTTTGAATAATTTACTATAGAAAAGGCAATCCCTGGCGTATTTAAAATTTGCGACAGTAAGAAATTAATTTGTGAGAAATTTACTATAGAAAAGGCAATCCCTGGGATATTTAAAATTTGCGACAGTAAAAAATTATTTTTTGAAAAATTTACTATAGAAAAGGCAATCCCTGGCGTGATTAGAATTTGCGATAGTAAAAAATTATTTTTTGAATAATTTACTATAGAAAAGGCAATCCCTGGCGGATTTGAAATTTGCGACAGTAAAAAATTATTTTTTGAATAATTTACTATAGAAAAGGCAATCCCTGGCGTAATTAAAATTTGCGACAGTAGAAAATTATTTTTTGAATAATTTACTATAGAAAGGGCAATCCCTGGCGGATTTGAAATTTGCGACAGTAAAAAATTATTTTTTGAATAATTTACTATAGAAAAGGCAATCCCTGGCGTAATTAAAATTTGCGACAGCAAAAAATTAATTTGTGAAAAATTTACTATAGAAAAGGCAATCCCTGCGCAATTAAAATTTGCAACAGCAAAAAATTATTTTTTGCAAAATTTACTGTAGAAAAGGCAATCCCTGGCGGATTTGAAATTTGCGACAGTAAAAAATTATTTTTTGAATAATTTACTATAGAAAAGGCAATTCCTGGCGTAATTAAAATTTGCGACAGTAAAAAATTATTTTTTGAATAATTTACTATAGAAAAGGCAATCCCTGGCGCAATTAAAATTTGCGACAGTAAAAAATTATTTTTTGAATAATTTACTATAGAAAAGGCAATCCCTGGCGTAATTAAAATTTGCGACAGTAGAAAATTATTTTTTGAATAATTTACTATAGAAAAGGCAATCCCTGGCGGATTTGAAATTTGCGACAGTAAAAAATTATTTTTTGAATAATTTACTATAGAAAAGGCAATCCCTGGCGTAATTAAAATTTTCGACAGTAGAAAATTATTTTTTGAATAATTTACTATAGAAAAGGCAATCCCTGGCGCAATTAAAATTTGCGACAGTAAAAAATTATTTTTTGCAAAATTTACTATAGAAAAGGCAATCCCTGGCGTATTTAAAATTTGCGACAGTATAAAATTAATTTTTGAAAAATTTACTGTAGAAAAGGCAATCCCTGGCGCAATTAAAATTTGCGACAGTAAAAATTATTTTTTGAATAATTTACTGTAGAAAAGGCAATCCCAGGCGCAATTAAAATTTGCGACAGTAAAAAATTATTTTTTGAATAATTTACTGTAGAAAAGGCAATCCCTGGCGCAATTAAAATTTGCGACAATAAAAAATTATTTTTTGAATAATTTACTATAGAAAAGGCAATCCCTGGCGCACTTAAAATTTGCGACAGTAAAAAATTATTTTTTGAATAATTTACTATAGAAAAGGCAATCCCTGGCGCACTTAAAATTTGCGACAGTAAAAAATTATTTTTTGAATAATTTACTATAGAAAAGGCAATACCTGGCGTATTTAAAATTTGCGACAGTAAGAAATTAATTTGTGAGAAATTTACTATAGAAAAGGCAATCCCTGGGATATTTAAAATATGCGACAGTAAAAAATTATTTTTTGAAAAATTTACTATAGAAAAGGCAATCCCTGGCGCAATTAAAATTTGCGACAGTAAAAATTTATTTTTTGAATAATTTACTATAGAAAAGGCAATCCCTGGCGTATTTAAAATTTGCGACAGTAAGAAATTAATTTGTGAGAAATTTACTATAGAAAAGGCAATCCCTGGGATATTTAAAATTTGCGACAGTAAAAAATTATTTTTTGAAAAATTTACTATAGAAAAGGCAATCCCTGGCGTGATTAGAATTTGCGATAGTAAAAAATTATTTTTTGAATAATTTACTATAGAAAAGGCAATCCCTGGCGGATTTGAAATTTGCGACAGTAAAAAATTATTTTTTGAATAATTTACTATAGAAAAGGCAATCCCTGGCGTAATTAAAATTTGCGACAGTAGAAAATTATTTTTTGAATAATTTACTATAGAAAGGGCAATCCCTGGCGGATTTGAAATTTGCGACAGTAAAAAATTATTTTTTGAATAATTTACTATAGAAAAGGCAATCCCTGGCGTAATTAAAATTTGCGACAGCAAAAAATTAATTTGTGAAAAATTTACTATAGAAAAGGCAATCCCTGCGCAATTAAAATTTGCAACAGTAAAAAATTATTTTTTGCAAAATTTACTGTAGAAAAGGCAATCCCTGGCGGATTTGAAATTTGCGACAGTAAAAAATTATTTTTTGAATAATTTACTATAGAAAAGGCAATTCCTGGCGTAATTAAAATTTGCGAAAGTAAAAAATTATTTTTTGAATAATTTACTATAGAAAAGGCAATCCCTGGCGCAATTAAAATTTGCGACAGTAAAAAATTATTTTTTGAATAATTTACTATAGAAAAGGCAATCCCTGGCGTAATTAAAATTTGCGACAGTAGAAAAGTATTTTTTGAATAATTTACTATAGAAAAGGCAATCCCTGGCGGATTTGAAATTTGCGACAGTAAAAAATTATTTTTTGAATAATTTACTATAGAAAAGGCAATCCCTGGCGTAATTAAAATTTTCGACAGTAGAAGATTATCTTTTGAATAATTTACTATAGAAAAGGCAATCCCTGGCGCAATTAAAATTTGCGACAGTAAAAAATTATTTTTTGAATAATTTACTATAGAATAGGCAATCCCTGGCGTAATTAAAATTTGCGACAGTATAAAATTATTTTTTGAATAATTTACTATAGAAAAGGCAATCCCTGGCGCACTTAAAATTTGCGACAGTAAAAAATTATTTTTTGAATAATTTACTATAGAAAAGGCAATCCCTAGCGTAATTAAAATTTGCGACAGTAGAAAATTATTTTTTGAATAATTTACTATAGAAAAGGCCATCCCTGGCGTAATTAAAGTTTGCGACAGTAGAAAATTATTTTTTGAATAATTTACTATAGAAAAGCAATCCCTGGCGCAATTAAAATTTGCGACAGTAAAAAATTATTTTTTACAAAATTTACTATAGAAATGGCAATCCCTGGCGTATTTAAAATTTGCGACAATATAAAATTAATTTTTGAAAAATTTACTGTAGAAAAGGCAATCCCTGGCGCAATTAAAATTTGCGACAGTAGAAAATTATTTTTTGAATAATTTACTGAAGAAAAGGCAATCCCTGGCGCATATAAAATTTGCGATAGTAAAAAATTATTTTTTGAATAATTTGCTGTAGAAAAGGCAATCCCTGGCGCAATTAAAATTTGCGACAGTAAAAAATTATTTTTTGAATAATTTACTATAGAAAAGGCAATCCCTGGCGCAATTAAAATTTGCGACAGTAGAAAATTATTTTTTGAATAATTTACTATAGAAAAGGCAATCCCTGGTGCAATTAAAATTTGCGACAGTAAAAAATTATTTTTTGAAAAATTTACTATATAAAAGGTAATCCCTGGCGCAATTACAATTTGCGACAGTAAAAAATTATTTTTTGAAAAATTTACTGTAGAAAGGCAATCCCTGGCGCAATTAAAATTTGCGACAGTAGAAAATTATTTTTTGAAAAGTTTACTATAGAAAAGGTAATCCCTGGCGCAATTAAAATTTGCGACAGTAAAAAATTATTTTTTGCAAAATTTACTGTAGAAAAGGCAATCCCTGGCGCAATTAAAACTTGCGATAGTAAAAAATTATTTTTTGAATAATTTACTATAGAAAAGGCAATCCCTGGCGGATTTGAAATTTGCGACAGTAAAAAATTATTTTTTGAATAATTTACTATAGAAAAGGCAATCCTTGGCGTAATTAAAACTTGCGACAGTAGAAAATTATTTTTTGAATAATTTACTATAGAAAAGGCAATCCCTGGCGTAATTAAAATTTGCGACAGTATAAAATTATTTTTTGAATAATTTACTATAGAAAAGGCAATCCCTGGCGCACTTAAAATTTGCGACAGTAAAAAATTATTTTTTGAATAATTTACTATAGAAAAGGCAATCCCTGGCGTAATTAAAATTTGCGACAGTAGAAAATTATTTTTTGAATAATTAACTATAGAAAAGGCAATCCCTGGCGCAATTAAAATTTGCGACAGTAAAAAATTATTTTTTGAATAATTTACTATAGAAAAGGCAATCCCTGGCGTATTTAAAATTTGCGACAGTAAGAAATTAATTTGTGAGAAATTTACTATAGAAAAGGCAATCCCTGGGATATTTAAAATTTGCGACAGTAAAAAATTATTTTTTGAAAAATTTCCTATAGAAAAGGCAATCCCTGGCGTAATTAAAATTTGCGACAGTAGAAAATTATTTTTTGAATAATTTACTATAGAAAAGGCAATCCCTGGCGTAATTAAAATTTGCGACAGTAGAAAATTATTTTTTGAATAATTTACTATAGAAAAGGCAATCCCTGGCGCAATTAAAATTTGCGACAGTAAAAAATTATTTTTTGCAAAATTTACTATAGAAAAGGCAATCCATGGCGTATTTAAAATTTGCGACAGTATAAAATTAATTTTTGAAAAATTTACTGTAGAAAAGGCAATCCCTGGCGCAATTAAAATTTGCGACAGTAGAAAATTATTTTTTGAATAATTTACTGTAGAAAAGGCAATCCCTGGCGCAATTAAAATTTGCAACAGTAAAAAATTATTTTTTGAATAATTTACTGTATAAAAGGCAATCCCTGGCGCAATTAAAATTTGCGACAGTAAAAAATTATTTTTTGAAATATTTACTATAGAAAATGCAATCCCTGGCGTATTTAAAATTTGCGACAGTAAGAAATTAATTTGTGAGAAATTTACTATAGAAAAGGCAATCCCTGGCGTAATTAAAATTTGCGACAGTAGAAAATTATTTTTTGAATAATTTACTATAGAAAAGGCAATCCTTGGCGCAGTTAAAATTTGCGACAGTAAAAAATTATTTTTTGCTAAATTTACTATAGAAAAGGCAATCCCTGGCGTATTTAAAATTTGCGACAATATAAAATTAATTTTTGAAAAATTTACTGTAGAAAAGGCAATCCCTGGCGCAATTAAAATTTGCGACAGTAGAAAATTATTTTTTGAATAATTTACTGTAGAAAAGGCAATCCCTGGCGCAATTAAAATTTGCGACAGTAAAAAATTATTTTTTGAATAATTTACTGTAGAAAAGGCAATCCCAGGCGCAATTAAAATTTGCGACAGTAAAAAATTATTTTTTGAATAATTTACTATAGAAAAGGCAATCCCTGGAGCACTTAAAATTTGCGACAGTAAAAAATTATTTTTTGAATAATTTACTATAGAAAAGACAATCCCTTGCGTAATTAAAATTTGCGACAGTAGAAAATTATTTTTTGAATAATTTACTATAGAAAAGGCAATCCCTGGCGCAATTAAAATTAGCGACAGTAAAAAATTATTTTTTGAATAATTTACTATAGAAAAGGCAATCCCTGGCGTAATTAAAATTTGCGACAGTATAAAATTATTTTTTGAATAATTTACTATAGAAAAGGCAATCCCTGGCGCACTTAAAATTTGCGACAGTAAAAAATTATTTTTTGAATAATTTACTATAGAAAAGGCAATCCCTGGCGTAATTAAAATTTGCGACAGTAGAAAATTATTTTTTGAATAATTTACTATAGAAAAGGCAATCCCTGGCGCAATTAAAATTTGCGACAGTAGAAAATTATTTTTTGAATAATTTACTATAGAAAAGGCAATCCCTGGCGTATTTAAAATTTGCGACAGTAAGAAATTAATTTGTGAGAAATTTACTATAGAAAAGGCAATCCCTGGGATATTTAAAATTTGCGACAGTAAAAATTATTTTTTGAATAATTTACTATAGAAAAGGCAATCCCTGGCGTAATTAAAATTTGCGACAGTAGAAAATTATGTTTTGAATAATTTACTATAGAAAAGGCAATCCCTGCCGCAATTAAAATTTGCGACAGTAAAAAATTATTTTTTGCAAAATTTACTATAGAAAAGGCAATCCCTGGCGTATTTAAAATTTGCGACAGTATAAAATTAATTTTTGAAAAATTTACTGTAGAAAAGGCAATCCCTGGCGGAATTAAATTTTGCGACAGTAGAAAATTATTTTTTGAATAATTTACTGTAGAAAAGGCAATCCCTGGCGCAATTAAAATTTTCGAGAGTAAAAAATTATTTTTTGAATAATTTACTGTAGAAAAGGCAATCCCTGGCGCAATTAAAATTTGCGACAGTAAAAAATTATTTTATGAATAATTTACTATAGAAAAGGCAATCCCTGGCGTATTTAAAATTTGCGATAGTAAAAAATTATTTTTTGCAAAATTTACTATAGAAAAGGCAATCCCTGGCGTAATTAAAATTTTCGACAGTAAAAAATTAATATTTTGAAAAATTTACTGTAGAAAAGGCAATCCCTGGCGCAATTAAAATTTGCGACAGTAGAAAATTATTTTTTGAATAATTTACTATAGAAAAGGCATTCACTGGCGCAATTAAAATTTGCGACAATAGAAAATTATTTTTTGAATAATTTACTATATAAAAGGCAACCCCTGGCGCAATTAAAATTTGCGACAGTAAAAAATTATTTTTTGAAAAATTTACTGTAGAAAGGCAATCCCTGGCGCAATTAAAATTTGCGACAGTAAAAAATTATTTTTTGAATAATTTACTATAGAAAAGGCAATCCCTGGCGTAATTAAAATTTGCGACAGTATAAAATTATTTTTTGAATAATTTACTATAGAAAAGGCAATCCCTGGCGTAATTAAAATTTGCGACAGTATAAAATTATTTTTTGAATAATTTACTATAGAAAAGGCAATCCCTGGCGCACTTAAAAATTGCGACAGTAAAAAATTATTTTTTGAATAATTTACTATAGAAAAGGCGAACCCTGGCGAAATTAAAATTTGCGACAGTAGAAAATTATTTTTTGAATAATTTACTATAGAAATGCAATCCCAGGCGTATTTAAAATTTGCGACAGTAAAAAATTAATTTGGGAAAAATTTACCTGGCGAAATTGAAATTTGCGAGAGTAAAAAATTATTTTTTGAATAATTTACTAAAGAAAAGGCAATCCCTGGCGCACTTAAAATTTGCGACAGTAAAAAATTATTTTTTGAATAATTTACTATAGAAAAGGCAATACCTGGCGTAATTAAAATTTGCGACAGTATAAAATTATTTTTTGAATAATTTACTATAGAAAAGGCAATCCCTGGCGTAATTAAAATTTGCGACAGTATAAAATTATTTTTTGAATAATTTACTATAGAAAAGGCAATCAGTGGCGCACTTAAAATTTGCGACAGTAAAAAATTATTTTTTGAATAATTTACTATAGAAAAGGCAATCCCTGGCGTAATTAAAATTTGCGACAGTAGAAAATTATTTTTTGAATAATTTACTATAGAAAAGGCAATCCCTGGCGCACTTAAAATTTGCGACAGTAAAAAATTATTTTTTGAATAATTTACTATAGAAAAGGCAATCCCTGGGATATTTAAAATTTTGCGACAGTAGAAAATTATTTTTTGAATAATTTACTATAGAAAAGGCAATCCCTGGCGCACTTAAAATTTGCGACAGTAAAAAATTATTTTTTGAATAATTTACTATAGAAAAGGCAATCCCAGGGATATTTAAAATTTGCGACAGTAGAAAATTATTTTTTGAATAATTTACTATAGAAAAGGCAATCCCTGGCGTAATTAAAATTTGCGACAGTTGAAAATTATTTTTTGAATAATTTACTATAGAAAAGGCAATCCCTGGGATATTTAAAATTTGCGACAGTAGAAAATTATTTTTTGAATAATTTACTATAGAAAAGGCAATCCCTGGCGTAATTAAAATTTGCGACAGTTGAAAATTATTTTTTGAATAATTTACTATAGAAAAGGCAATCCCTGGCGCACTTAAAATTTGCAACAGTAAAAAATTATTTTTTGAATAATTTACTATAGAAAAGGCAATCCCTGGAGTATTTAAAATTTGCGACAGTATAAAATTATTTTTCGAATAATTTACTATAGAAACGGCAATCCCTGGCGTAATTAAAATTTGCGACAGTAGAAAATTATTTTTTGAATAATTTACTATAGAAAAGGCAATCCCTGGCGTAATTAAAATTTTCGACAGTAAAAAATTAATATTTTGAAAAATTTACTGTAGAAAAGGCAATCCCTGGCGCAATTAAAATTTGCGACAGTAGAAAATTATTTTTTGAATAATTTACTATAGAAAAGGCAATCCCTGGCGCAATTAAAATTTGCGACAGTAGAAAATTATTTTTTGAATAATTTACTATAGAAAAGGCAATCCCTGGCGCAATTAAAATTTGCGACAGTAAAAAATTATTTTTTGAAAAATTTACTATAGAAAAGGTAATCCCTGGCGCAATTACAATTTGCGACAGTAAAAAATTATTTTTTGAAAAATTTACTGTAGAAAGGCAATCCCTGGCGCAATTAAAATTTGCGACAGTAGAAAATTATTTTTTGAAAAGTTTACTATAGAAAAGGCAATCCCTGGCGCAATTAAAATCTGCGACAGTAAAAAATTATTTTTTGCAAAATTTACTGTAGAAAATGCAATCCCTGGCGCAATTAAAACTTTCGATAGTAAAAAAATTATTTTTTGAATAATTTACTATAGAAAAGGCAATCCCTGGCGGATTTGAAATTTGCGACAGTAAAAAATGATTTTTTGAATAATTTACTATAGAAAAGGCAATCCCTGGCGTAATTAAAATTTGCGACAGTAGAAAATTATTTTTTGAATAATTTACTATAGAAAAGGCAATCCCTGGCGCAATTAAAATTTGCGACAGTAAAAAATTATTTTTTGCAAAATTTACTGTAGAAAAGGCAATCCCTGGCGCAATTAAAACTTACGATAGTAAAAAATTATTTTTTGAAAAATTTACTATAGAAAAGGCAATCCCTGGCGGATTTGAAATTTGCGAGAGTAAAAAATTATTTTTTGAGTAATTTACTATAGAAAAGGCAATCCCTGGCGTAATTAAAACTTGCGACAGTAGAAAATTATTTATTGAATAATTTATTATAGAAAAGGCAATCCCTGGCGTATTTAAAATTTGCGACAGTAAAAAATTATTTTTTGAATAATTTACTATAGAAAAGGCAATCCCTGGCGTAATTAAAATTTGCGACAGTAGAAAATAATTTTTTGAATAATTTAGTATAGAAAAGGCAATCCCTGGCGGATTTGAAATTTGCGACATTAAAAAATTATTTTTTGAATAATTTACTATAGAAAAGGCAATCCCTGGCGTAATTAAAATTTGCGACAGTAGAAAATTATTTTTTGAATAATTTACTATAGAAAAGGCAATCCCTGGCGCAATTAAAATTTGCGACAGTAAAAAATTATTTTTTGCAAAATTTACTATAGAAAAGGCAATCCCTGGCGTATTTAAAATTTGCGACAGTATAAAATTAATTTTTGAAAAATTTACTGTAGAAAAGGCAATCCCTGGCGCAATTAAAATTTGCGACAGTAGAAAATTATTTTTTGAATAATTTACTGTAGAAAAGGCAATCCCTGGCGCAATTAAAATTTGCGACAGTAAAAAATTATTTTTTGAATAATTTACTGTAGAAAAGGCAATCCCTGGCGTAATTAAAATTTGCGACAGTAAAAAATTATTTTTTGAATAATTTACTATAGAAAAGGCAATCCCTGGCGCACTTAAAATTTGCGCCAGTAAAAAATTATTTTTTGAATAATTTACTATAGAAAAGGCAATCCCTGGCGTAATTAAAATTTACGACAGTAGAAAATTATTTTTTGTATAATTTACTATAGAAAAGGCAATCCCTGGCGCAATTAAAACTTACGATAGTAAAAAATTATTTTTTGAATAATTTACTATAGAAAAGGCAATCCCTGGCGTAATTAAAATTTGCGACAGTAAAAAATAATTTTTTTAAAAATTTACTATAGAAAAGGCAATCCCTGGCGTAATTAAAATTTACGACAGTAGAAAATTATTTTTTGTATAATTTACTATAGAAAAGGCAATCCCTGGCGCAATTAAAACTTACGATAGTAAAAAATTATTTTTTGAATAATTTACTATAGAAAAGGCAATCCCTGGCGTAATTAAAATTTGCGACAGTAGAAAATTATTTTTTGAATAATTTACTATAGAAAAGGCAATCCCTGGCGCAATTAAAATTTGCGACAGTAGAAAATTATTTTTTGAATAATTTACTATAGAAAAGGCAATCCCTGGCGCAATTAAAATTTGCGACAGTAAAAAATTATTTTTTGAAAAATTTACTATAGAAAAGGTAATCCCTGGCGCAATTACAATTTGCGACAGTAAAAAATTATTTTTTGAAAAATTTACTGTAGAAAGGCAATCCCTGGCGCAATTAAAATTTGCGACAGTAGAAAATTATTTTTTGAAAAGTTTACTATAGAAAAGGCAATCCCTGGCGCAATTAAAATCTGCGACAGTAAAAAATTATTTTTTGCAAAATTTACTGTAGAAAAGGCAATCCCTGGCGCAATTAAAACTTGCGATAGTAAAAAAATTATTTTTTGAATAATTTACTATAGAAAAGGCAATCCCTGGCGGATTTGAAATTTGCGACAGTAAAAAATGATTTTTTGAATAATTTACTATAGAAAAGGCAATCCCTGGCGTAATTAAAATTTGCGACAGTAGAAAATTATTTTTTGAATAATTTACTATAGAAAAGGCAATCCCTGGCGCAATTAAAATTTGCGACAGTAAAAAATTATTTTTTGCAAAATTTACTGTAGAAAAGGCAATCCCTGGCGCAATTAAAACTTACGATAGTAAAAAATTATTTTTTGAAAAATTTACTATAGAAAAGGCAATCCCTGGCGGATTTGAAATTTGCGAGAGTAAAAAATTATTTTTTGAGTAATTTACTATAGAAAAGGCAATCCCTGGCGTAATTAAAATTTGCGACAGTAGAAAATTATTTATTGAATAATTTATTATAGAAAAGGCAATCCCTGGCGTATTTAAAATTTGCGACAGTAAAAAATTATTTTTTGAATAATTTACTATAGAAAAGGCAATCCCTGGCGTAATTAAAATTTGCGACAGTAGAAAATAATTTTTTGAATAATTTAGTATAGAAAAGGCAATCCCTGGCGGATTTGAAATTTGCGACATTAAAAAATTATTTTTTGAATAATTTACTATAGAAAAGGCAATCCCTGGCGTAATTAAAATTTGCGACAGTAGAAAATTATTTTTTGAATAATTTACTATAGAAAAGGCAATCCCTGGCGCAATTAAAATTTGCGACAGTAAAAAATTATTTTTTGCAAAATTTACTATAGAAAAGGCAATCCCTGGCGTATTTAAAATTTGCGACAGTATAAAATTAATTTTTGAAAAATTTACTGTAGAAAAGGCAATCCCTGGCGCAATTAAAATTTGCGACAGTAGAAAATTATTTTTTGAATAATTTACTGTAGAAAAGGCAATCCCTGGCGCAATTAAAATTTGCGACAGTAAAAAATTATTTTTTGAATAATTTACTGTAGAAAAGGCAATCCCTGGCGTAATTAAAATTTGCGACAGTAAAAAATTATTTTTGAATAATTTACTATAGAAAAGGCAATCCCTGGCGCACTTAAAATTTGCGCCAGTAAAAAATTATTTTTTGAATAATTTACTATAGAAAAGGCAATCCCTGGCGTAATTAAAATTTACGACAGTAGAAAATTATTTTTTGTATAATTTACTATAGAAAAGGCAATCCCTGGCGCAATTAAAACTTACGATAGTAAAAAATTATTTTTTGAATAATTTACTATAGAAAAGGCAATCCCTGGCGTAATTAAAATTTGCGACAGTAAAAAATAATTTTTTTAAAAATTTACTATAGAAAAGGCAATCCCTGGCGTAATTAAAATTTGCGACAGTAAAAAATTATTTTTTGAATAATTTACTATAGAAAAGGCAATCCCTGGCGTAATTAAAATTTGCGACAGTAGAAAATTATTTTTTGAATAATTTACTATAGAAAAGGCAATCCCTGGCGCAATTAAAACTTGCGATAGTAAAAAATTATTTTTTGAATAATTTACTATAGAAAAGGCAATCCCTGGCGTATTTAAAATTTGCGACAGTAAGAAATTAATTTGTGAGAAATTTACTATAGAAAAGGCAATCCCTGGGATATTTAAAATTTGCGACAGTAAAAAAATATTTTTTGAATAATTTACTATAGAAAAGGCAATCCCTGGCTTATTTAAAATTTGCGACAGTAAAAAATTAATTTGTGAAAAATTTACCTGGCGAAATTGAAACTTGCGATAGTAAAAAATTATTTTTTGAATAATTTACTATAGAAAAGGCAATCCCTGGCGTATTTAAAATTTGCGACAGTTGAAAATTAGTTTTTGAAAAATTTACTGTAGAAAGGCAATCCCTGGCGCAATTAAAATTTGCGACAGTAAAAAATTATTTTTGAAAAATTTACTATAGAAAAGGCAATCCCTGGCGTATTTAAAATTTGCGACAGTAAAAAATTATTTTTTGAATAATTTACTATAGAAAAGGCAATGCCTGGCGTTTTTATAATTTGCGACAGTAAGAAATTAATTTGTGAGAAATTTACTATAGAAAAGGCAATCCCTGGGATATTTAAAATTTGCGACAGTAAAAAATTATTTTTTGAAAAATTTACTATAGAAAAAGCAATCCCTGGCGTAATTAAAATTTGCGACAGTAGAAAATTATTTTTTGAATAATTTACTATAGAAAAGGCAATCCCTGGCGTAATTAAAATTTGCGACAGTAGAAAATTATTTTTTGAATAATTTACGATAGAAAAGGCAATCCCTGGCGTAATTAAAATTTGCGACAGTAGAAAATTATTTTTTGAATAATTTACAAAGAAAAGGCAATCCCTGGCGTAATTAAAATTTGCGACAGTATAAAATTATTTTTTGAATAATTTACTATAGAAAAGGCAATCAGTGGCGCACTTAAAATTTGCGACAGTAAAAAATTATTTTTTGAATAATTTACTATAGAAAAGGCAATCCCTGGCGTAATTAAAATTTGCGACAGTAGAAAATTATTTTTTGAATAATTTACTATAGAAAAGGCAATCCCTGGCGCACTTAAAATTTGCGACAGTAAAAAATTATTTTTTGAATAATTTACTATAGAAAAGGCAATCCCTGGGATATTTAAAATTTTGCGACAGTAGAAAATTATTTTTTGAATAATTTACTATAGAAAAGGCAATCCCTGGCGCACTTTAAATTTGCGACAGTAAAAAATTATTTTTTGAATAATTTACTATAGAAAAGGCAATCCCTGGCGTAATTAAAATTTGCGACAGTAGAAAATTATTTTTTGAATAATTTACTATAGAAAATGCAATCCCTGGCGTATTTAAAATTTGCGACAGTAAGAAATTAATTAGTGAGAAATTTACTATAGAAAAGGCAATCCCTGGCGTAATTAAAATTTGCGACAGTAGAAAATTATTTTTTGAATAATTTACTATAGAAAAGGCAATCCTTGGCGCAGTTAAAATTTGCGACAGTAAAAAATTATTTTTTGCTAAATTTACTATAGAAAAGGCAATCCCTGGCGTATTTAAAATTTGCGACAATATAAAATTAATTTTTGAAAAATTTACTGTAGAAAAGGCAATCCCTGGCGCAATTAAAATTTGCGACAGTAGAAAATTATTTTTTGAATAATTTACTGTAGAAAAGGCAATCCCTGGCGCAATTAAAATTTGCGACAGTAAAAAATTATTTTTTGAATAATTTACTGTAGAAAAGGCAATCCCAGGCGCAATTAAAATTTGCGACAGTAAAAAATTATTTTTTGAATAATTTACTATAGAAAAGGCAATCCCTGGAGCACTTAAAATTTGCGACAGTAAAAAATTATTTTTTGAATAATTTACTATAGAAAAGGCAATCCCTGGCGTAATTAAAATTTGCGACAGTAGAAAATTATTTTTTGAATAATTTACTATAGAAAAGGCAATCCCTGGCGCAATTAAAATTAGCGACAGTAAAAAATTATTTTTTGAATAATTTACTATAGAAAAGGCAATCCCTGGCGTAATTAAAATTTGCGACAGTATAAAATTATTTTTTGAATAATTTACTATAGAAAAGGCAATCCTTGGCGCACTTAAAATTTGCGACAGTAAAAAATTATTTTTTGAATAATTTACTATAGAAAAGGCAATCCCTGGCGTAATTAAAATTTGCGACAGTAGAAAATTATTTTTTGAATAATTTACTATAGAAAAGGCAATCCCTGGCGCAATTAAAATTTGCGACAGTAGAAAATTATTTTTTGAATAATTTACTATAGAAAAGGCAATCCCTGGCGTATTTAAAATTTGCGACAGTAAGAAATTAATTTGTGAGAAATTTACTATAGAAAAGGCAATCCCTGGGATATTTAAAATTTGCGACAGTAAAAATTATTTTTTGAATAATTTACTATAGAAAAGGCAATCCCTGGCGTAATTAAAATTTGCGACAGTAGAAAATTATTTTTTGAATAATTTACTATAGAAAAGGCAATCCCTGCCGCAATTAAATTTTGCGACAGTAAAAAATT
>CAWVNZ010002731.1:0-52500 GCA_963930735.1 Dioctria linearis
ACACATGAAAAAATTTTGATTTGCAACTATCCATTTTCATACACTACACACCAATCCTAATCATATGCTTATACTGGAAATCGCATTTTCGATGTTTGCCACATGAATTTATAAAGGTAGGTATAAAGTTTTTGAGAATTTTATAAGGAAACACATGAAAAAATTTCAATATCCATTTTCATACACTACAAGCCAATCCTAATCATGTCCTTATACTGAAAATCGCATTTTCAATGATTGCTACATGAATTTATAAGGAAAGGTATAAAGTTTTTGAGAATTTTATAAGGAACACATGAAAAAATGTTGATTTGCCACTATCCATTTTCATACACTACACACCAATCCTAATCATCTGCTTATACTGGAAATCACATTTGCGAAAAACAGAAAATCTATAAACTCATTTCCCAATTTTTGTAAAAAATCAATATATGTTATGCCATTCCTTATAAAACCATATAAGTTATTATGTATAAAACTTTCAAAGTTCCATAAAAATTCACGGCAGAAGTGTGGAAGAGTAACAAAATTTTTTACTGAGAAAGTTTTTCTCTTTCCTTATAAAAAAATTCATGTATCCCATAAGGAACACATGAAAAAATTTTGATCTGCCACTATCCATTTTCATACACTACACACCAATGCTTATACTGGAAATCGCATTTTTGATGATTGCTACATGAATTTATAAGGGAAGGTATAAAGCTTGTGAGAGTTTTATAAGGAATACATGAAAAAATGTTGATTTGCCGCTATCCATTTTCATACACTACACACCAATCCTAATCATGTGCTTATACTGAAAATCGCATTTTCGATGATTGTTACATGAATTTATAAGTGAAGGTATAAAGTTTTTGAGAATTTTATAAGGAACACATGAAAAAATTTTGATTTGCCACTATCTATTTTCATACACTACACACCAATCCTAATCATCTGCTTATACTGGAAATCACATTTGCGAAAAACCGAAAATCTATAAACTCATTTCCCAATTTTTGTAAAAAATCAATATATGTTATGCCATTCCTTATAAAACCATATAAGTTATTATGTATAAAATTTTCAAAGTTCCATAAAAATTCACGGCAGAAGTGTGGAAGAGTAATAAATTTTTTTTACTGAGAAAGTTTTTCTCTTTCCTTATAAAAAAAATTCCTGTATCCCATAAGGAACACATGAAAAAATGTTGATTTGCCACTATCCATTTTCATATACTACACACCAATCCTAATCATATGCTTATACTGGAAATCGCATTTTCGATGTTTGCCACATGAATTTATAAAGGTAGGTATAAAGTTTTTGAGAATTTTATAAGGAACACATGAAAAAATTTCACTATCCATTTTCATACACTACAAACCAAACCTAATCATGTCCTTATACTGAAAATCGCATTTTCAATGATTGCTACATGAATTTATAAGGAAAGGTATAAAGTTTTTGAGACTTTTATAAGGAACACATGAAAAAATTTTGATTTGCCACTATCCATTTTCATACACTACACACCAATCCTAATCATCTGCTTATACTGGAAATCACATTTGCGAAAAACCGAAAATCTATAAACTCATTTCCCAATTTTTGTAAAAAATCAATATATGTTATGCCATTCCTTATAAAACCATATAAGTTATTATGTATAAAATTTTCAAAGTTCCATAAAAATACACGGCAGAAGTGTGGAAGAGTAATAAAATTTTTTTACTGAGAAAGTTTTTCTCTTTCCTTATAAAAAAAATTCCTGTATCCCATAAGGAACACATGAAAAAATGTTGATTTGCCACTATCCATTTTCATACACTGCACACCAATCCTAATCATATGCTTATACTGGAAATCGCATTTTCGATATTTGCCACATGAATTTATAAGGAAAAGTATAAAGTTTTTGAGAATTTTAGAAGGAACACATGAAAAAATGTTGATTTGCCACTATCCATTTTCATACATCCTAATCATCTGCTTATACTGGAAATCACATTTGCGAAAAAGAGAAAATCTATAAACTCATTTCCCAATTTTTGTATGGGACACAGAAATTTTTTTTATAAGGAAAAGGAAAAACACAGAAATTTTTTTTATAAGGGAAAAAGAAAAACTTTCTCAGTAAAAAATTAATATATGTTATGCCGTTCCTTATAAATCCATATAAGTTATTATGTATAAAATTTTCAAAGTTCCATAAAAATTCACGGCAGAAGTGTGGAAGAGTAATAAAATTTTTTTACTGAGAAAGTTTTTCTCTTTCCTTATAAAAAAAATTCCTGTATCCCATAAGGAACACATGAAAAAATGTTGATTTGCCACTATCCATTTTCATACACTGCACACCAATCCTAATCATATGCTTATACTGGAAATCGCATTTTCGATATTTGCCACATGAATTTATAATGGTTGGTGTAAAGTTTTTGAGAATTTTATAAGGAACACATGAAAAAATTTTGATTTGCCACTATCCATTTTCATACACTGCACACCAATCCTAATTATCTGCTTTTACTGGAAATCACATTTGCGAAAAACAGAAAATCTATAAACTCATTTTCCAATTTTTGTAAAAAATCAATATATGTTATGCCATTCCTTATAAAACCATATAAGTTATTATGTATAAAATTTTCAAAGTTCCATAAAAATTCACGCAAGAAGTGTGGAAGAGTAATAAAATTTTTTTACTGAGAAAGTTTTTCTCTTTCCTTATAAAAAAAATTCCTGTATCCCATAAGGAACACATGAAAAAATTTTGATTGGCCACTATCCATTTTCATACACTACACACCAATCCTAATCATCTGCTTTTACTGGAAATCACATTTGCGAAAAACTCATTTCCCAATTTTTGTAAAAAATCAATATATGTTATGCCATTCCTTATAAAACCATATAAGTTATTATGTATAAAAAATTTCAAAGTTCCATATTAACTCACGGCGGAAGTGTGGGAGAGTAATAAATTTTTTTTTACTGAAAAAGTTTTTTCCTTTCCTTATAAAAAAAAATCCTGTATCCCATACAAAAAATTTGGATACGATTTAATAGGAAATTTTTTTTCGCAAAATCGCTTTCCGATAAAATGATATGACTACGATCGTTGTGTAGTGCCCGAGAATAGATAGTAGCAAAACAAAATTTTTCATATGCTCCTTATAAAAATCAATATATGTTATGCCATTCCTTATAAATTCATATAAATTATTATGTATAAAAATTTCAAAGCTCCATATTAACTCACGGCGGAAGTGTGGGAGAGTTATAAATTTTTTTTTTACTGAAAAAGTTTTTTCCTTTCCTTATAAAAAAAATTCCTGTATCCCATACAAAAAATTTGGATATGATTTAATAGGAAATTTTTTTCGCAAAATCGCTTTCCGATAAAATGATATGACTACGATCGTTGTGTAGTGCCCGAGAATAGATAGTAGCAAAACAAAATTTTTCATATGCTCCTTATAAAAATCAATATATGTTATGCCATTCCTTATAAATTCATATAAATTATTATGTATAAAAATTTCAAAGCTCCATATTAACTCACGGCGGAAGTGTGGGAGAGTAATAAATTTTTTTACTGAAAAATTTTTTTCCTTTCCTTAAAAAAAAAATTCCTGTATCCCATACAAAAAATTTCGATATGATTTAATAGGAAATTTTTTTTCGCAAAATCGCTTTCCGATAAAATGATATGACTACGATCGTTGTGTAGTGCCCGAGAATAGTTAGTAGCAAAACAAAATTTTTCATATGCTCCTTATATAAATCAATATATGTTATGCCATTCCTTATAAATTCATATAAGTTATTATGTATAAAAATTTCAAAGTTATCCCATACACATAAAGTTATTAGGAAAGGCATAAGTTTTGTGTCAATAAAAAACAAAAATTTCTTATAAGAAATAGTAAAAAGTGTCTTGTGCTATTGCATGGGACATAGTGTTTGGGATATGGTTTTGGTATAAGATTTGTGCCAGTAAAAAAGGCAGTGGACCCTTCCACAGTGCAGTCTCCAGACGTACTATAGGGGGTAGTGGTTGTCTGAGCGATGGAATCTCAGACATTGGGAAAAATTTTATAAGGAAGTCTTATAAATCATATCTATTCATGTGCATCTACACCTCGCATGGGGTGCACGGCTTTTATACTATACCTATAAAAGTCGATGTACCTGTGTGCACATATGGCTTAACACGGGAGCCATAAAATAAGACTTTGTTGTTGAGTTGGGATTTAGCAAGGTCTTATAAGGAATATTATAAAGTCTCGCATGCTATTGCATGGGACATGGTTTTGGTATAAGTTTTATGTCAATAAAAAACAGAAATTTCTTATAAGAAATAGCAAAAAGTGTCTTGTGCTATTGCATGGAACATAGTGTTTGGGATATGGTTTTGGTATAAGATTTGTGCCAGTAAAAAAAGCAGTGGACCCTTCCACAGTGCAGTCTCCAGACGTACTATAGGGGGTAGTGGTTGTCTGAGCGATGGAAACACAGACATTGCGAAAAATTTTATAAGGAAGTCTTATAAATCATATCTATTCATGTGCATCTACCCCTCGCATGGGTGCACGGCTTTTATACTATACCTATAAAAGTCGATGTACCTGTGTGCACATATGGCTTAACACGGGAGCCATAAAATAAGACTTTGTTGTTGAGTTGGGATTTAGCAAGGTCTTATAAGGAATAGTATAAAGTCTCGCATGCTATTGCATGGGACATGGTTTTGGTATAAGTTTTATGTCAATAAAAAAAAGAAATTTGTTATAAGAAATAGCAAAAAGTATAAGGAATAGTATAAAGTCTCGCATGCTATTGCATGGGACATGGTTTTGGTATAAGTTTTATGTCAATAAAAAACAGAAATTTCTTATAAGAAATAGCAAAAAGTGTCTTGTGCTATTGCATGGAACATAGTGTTTGGGATATGGTTTTGGTATAAGATTTGTGCCAGTAAAAAAAGCAGTGGACCCTTCCACAGTGCAGTCTCCAGACGTACTATAGCGGGTAGTGGTTGTCTGAGCGATGGAAACTCAGACATTGGGAAAAATTTTATAAGGAAGTCTTTTAAATCATATCTATTCATGTGCATCTACCCCTCGCATGGGTGCACGGCTTTTATACTATACCTATAAAAGTCGATGTACCTGTGTGCACAAATGGCTTAATACGGGAACCATAAAATAAGACCTTGTTGTTGAGTTGGGATTTAGCAAGGTCTTATAAGGAATAGCATAAAGTCTCGCATGCTATTGCATGGGACGTGGTGTTTGGTATATGGTTTTGGTATAAGTTTTATGTCTATAAAAAAAAGAAATTTGTTATAAGAAATAGCAAAAAGTATAAGGAATAGTATAAAGTCTCGCATGCTATTGCATGGGACATGGTTTTGGTATAAGTTTTATGTCAATAAAAAACAGAAATTTCTTATAAGAAATAGCAAAAAGTGTCTTGTGCTATTGCATGGAACATAGTGTTTGGGATATGGTTTTGGTATAAGATTTGTGCCAGTAAAAAAAGCAGTGGACCCTTCCACAGTGCAGTCTCCAGACGTACTATAGGGGGTAGTGGTTGTCTGAGCGATGGAAATTCAGACATTGGGAAAAATTTTATAAGGAAGCCTTATAAATCATATCTATTCATGTGCATCTACCCCTCGTATGGGTGCACGGCTTTTATACTATACCTATAAAAGTCGATGTACCTGTGTGCACATATGGCTTAATACGGGAGCCATATAATAAGACCTTGTTGTTGAGTTGGGATTTAGCAAGGTCTTATAAGGAATAGCATAAAGTCTCGCATGCTATTGCATGGGACGTGGTGTTTGGGTATATGGTTTTGGTATAAGTTTTATGTCTATAAAAAAAAGAAATTTGTTATAAGAAATAGCAAAAAGTATAAGGAATAGTATAAAGTCTCGCATGCTATTGCATGGGACATGGTTTTGGTATAAGTTTTATGTCTATAAAAAACAGAAATTTCTTATAAGAAATAGCAAAAAGTGTCTTGTGCTATTGCATGAAACATAGTGTTTGGGATATGGTTTTGGTATAAGATTTGTGCCAGTAAAAAAAGCAGTGGACCCGTCCACAGTGCAGTCTCCAGACGTACTATAGGGGGTAGTGGTTGTCTGAGCGATGGAAACTCAGACATTGGGAAAAATTTTAAAAGGAAGTCTTATAAATCATATCTATTCATGTGCATCTACCCCTCGCATGGGTGCACGGCTTTTTATACTATACCTATAAAAGTCGATGTACCTGTGTGCACATATGGCTTAATACGGGAGCCATAAAATAAGACCTTGTTGTTGAGTTGGGATTTAGCAAGGTCTTATAAGGAATAGCATAAAGTCTCGCATGCTATTGCATGGGACGTGGTGTTTGGTATATGGTTTTGGTATAAGTTTTATGTCTATAAAAAAAGAAATTTGTTATAAGAAATAGCAAAAAGTGTCTCATGCTATTGCATGGGACATTTGGTCGGGGAGTTAACTTTCTACTAAGTTCCGTACCAAAAAAAAAAAAAAAAATTTACTCTTCCACAGTACAGTCTCCAGACGTACTATAGGGAGTAGTCGGTGTCTGAGCCATGCCAACACAGATACTGGAAAAAAATTTATAAGGAAGTCTTATAA
Source organism: Dioctria linearis (assembly GCA_963930735.1). Classification (NCBI taxonomy): domain Eukaryota; kingdom Metazoa; phylum Arthropoda; class Insecta; order Diptera; family Asilidae; genus Dioctria; species Dioctria linearis. The sequence continues at coordinate 6,656 of CAWVNZ010002731.1, forward strand.
ATCATATATATTCGTGTGCATCTACCCCTCGCATGGGTGCACGGCTTATAAAAGTCGATGTACCTGTGTGCACATATGGCTTAACACGGGAGCCATAAAATAAGACCTTGTTGTTGAGTTGGGATTTAGCAAGGTCTTATAAGGAATAGCATAAAGTCTCGCATGCTATTGCATGGGACGTGGTGTTTGGTATATGGTTTTGGTATAAGTTTTATGTCTATAAAAAAAGAAATTTGTTATAAGAAATAGCAAAAAGTATAAGGAATAGTATAAAGTCTCGCATGCTATTGCATGGGACATGGTTTTGGTATAAGTTTTATGTCTATAAAAAACAGAAATTTCTTATAAGAAATAGCAAAAAGTGTCTTGTGCTATTGCATGAAACATAGTGTTTGGGATATGGTTTTGGTATAAGATTTGTGCCAGTAAAAAAAGCAGTGGACCCTTCCACAGTGCAGTCTCCAGACGTACTATAGGGGGTAGTGGTTGTCTGAGCGATGGAAACTCAGACATTGGGAAAAATTTTAAAAGGAAGTCTTATAAATCATATCTATTCATGTGCATCTACCCCTCGCATGGGTGCACGGCTTTTATACTATACCTATAAAAGTCGATGTACCTGTGTGCACATATGGCTTAATACGGGAGCCATAAAATAAGACCTTGTTGTTGAGTTGGGATTTAGCAAGGTCTTATAAGGAATAGCATAAAGTCTCGCATGCTATTGCATGGGGACGTGGTGTTTGGTATATGGTTTTGGTATAAGTTTTATGTCAATAAAAAGCAGAAATTTGTTATAAGAAATAGCAAAAAGTGGCTCATGCTATTGCATGATACATTTGGTCGGGGAGTTAACTTTCTACCAAGTGCCGTATCAAAAAAAAAAAAATTACTCTTCCACAGTTCAGTCTCCAGACGTACTATAGGGAGTAGTCGGTGTCTGGTCGAAAGACTGAAGACATCGAGACATGATTATATTATAAAGAAATCTTTATAAAATCATGTTGAATTTGTGTGCATGTACTCCTGACATGGTGAATTAGTTTTATAACATGATTATAAAAACTAATATTAACCATGTGCACATTGAAAATCTATATAAGATATACTATATATTAAATTATATATATATATCTCTGATCCAAGGGTGCGTCTTTTATAACTTTTGATTATAAAGACTGTTGTAGTACTCAGCGGATATTATAGAATTTCTAAAGAAAGTGTAGGTTATGGAATATCAACGCCATTGTGATATATACTATACCTTTCAACTTTCTCATAAAAATGCTATTATGAAACTAATAAGAGATTTCAAATGAAAGTAGGTTGGAATACTATCAATATGATATATACCATACGATGATCTTTCTGATAACTGAAATGTTATGAAGATAGTCATTGAATATGTTGATTTTGATAACAACATATTTACAACGAGAATGACAAAAATTGATTTTTTTCAAATGAAAGTAGGTTGGAATATTATCATTATCAATGTGATATATACCATACAATGATCTTTATAATAACTGAAATGTTATGAAGATAGTCATTGCATATGTTGTTTTGACAACAACATATTTACAACGAGAATGATAAAAATTGAATTTTTTTGCTATTTGACCTAGTGAGACCATGATCAATGTTATAATACGATGATCTTAAAATGGTCAGAAGTTGTCAGGGGTATCAAAGAAATTTATACTCTTGTCGCCTAAAAATGATATTTAATATCATAAAAAAATTAATTTCGGTTTCAACAATAATAAGATTTGTTTTATATCATAAAACAATCGTTAATTTTGCAACATAAAAGAATTAAAAATTCTTTATCAAAAACAATATAAAAGCTTCGAAAAAAAATGCTATTAATATTATATATATATGTATATATATAGAAAAGATTTAAAAAAGTAATCAAAGTAATATATATGTCTTTATGATATATATATCTTTATTATTTATAATCATTCTTATAAACATTATTCTGGTTGATCCTGCCAGTAGTTATATGCTTGTCTCAAAGATTAAGCCATGCATGTCTAAGTACAAACGAAATTAAAGTGAAACCGCAAAAGGCTCATTATATCAGTTATGGTTTATTAGATCGTAACAGTTACTTGGATAACTGTGGTAATTCTAGAGCTAATACATGCAATTATAAACACGGACCTCTGGGACGTGTGCTTTTATTAGGCTAAAACCAAGCGATACCTTTTATAGGGATCGTTACAATGGTTGAACTCTAAATAATTTGCCGATAGTATGGTCTTGTACCGACGACAGATCTTTCAAATGTCTTCCCTATCAACTATTGATGGTAGTATCTTCGACTACCATGGTTGCAACGGGTAACGGGGAATCAGGGTTCGATTCCGGAGAGGGAGCCTGAGAAACGGCTCCCACATCTAAGGAAGGCAGCAGGCGCGTAAATTACCCACTCCCAGTACGGGGAGGTAGTGACGAAAAATAACAATACAGGACTCATACCCGAGGCCCTGTAATTGGAATGAGAACACTTTAAATCCTTTATCAAGGACCCATTAGAGGGAAAGTCTGGTGCCAGCAGCCGCAGTAACTCCAGCTCTAATAGCGTATATTAAAGTTGTTGCGGTTAAAACGTTCGTAGTTGAATTTGTGCTTCATACGGGTAGTACTACTATAATATTGGTTTGTACATTACCTTATGATATGTGAGCGTATTACAGGTGGAGTTCTTATATATATTGATTCATATCATTTGGATTTAATATATATACCTCCTATTTATACCTGCTTCAGTGCTCTTTACCGAGTGTTGTTGTAGGCCGGTACAATTACTTTGAACAAATTAGAGTGCTTAAAGCAGGCTTCCAATGCCTGAATATTATGTGCATGGAATAATGGAATAAGACCTCTGTTCTACTTTCATTGGTTTTTAGATCAAGAGGTAATGATTAATAGAAGCAGTTGGGGGCATTAGTATTACGACGCGAGAGGTGAAATTCTTGACCGTCGTAAGACTAACTTAAGCGAAAGCATTTGCCAAAGATGTTTTCACTAATCAAGAACGAAAGTTAGAGGCTCGAAGGCGATCAGATACCGCCCTAGTTCTAACCATAAACGATGCCAGCTAGCAATTGAGTGTAGCTACTATTATGGCTTTCTCAGTCGCTTCCCGGGAAACCAAAGCTTTTGGGGCTCCGGGGGAAGTATGTTTGCAAAGCTGAAACTTAAAGGAATTGACGGAAGGGCACCACCAGGAGTGGAGCCTGCGGCTTAATTTGACTCAACACGGGAAAACTTACCAGGTCCGAACATAAATGAGTAAGACAGATTGATAGCTCTTTCTCGAATCTATGGCTGGTGGTGCATGGTCGTTCTTAGTTCGTGGAGTGATTTGTCAGGTTAATTCCGTTAACGAACGAGATTCAAATATATTAAATGGATGCATTCAGGATTATGATGCTGAAAATTTATATAGCCTTCTTATATGGAGTACATTAACATGTATAAGTATTTGAATGTGTTTGTATAGGGTGGAGTCGTACCTGCTTGTTTGTCCCATTAATACGGATACTGGCTTCTTAAATGGACAAATTGCGTCTAGCAATATGAGATTGAGCAATAACAGGTCTGGAATGCCCTTAGATGTCCTGGGCTGCACGCGCGCTACAATGAAAGTATCAACGTGTATTTCCTAGACCGAGAGGTCCGGGTAAACCGCTGAATCACTTTCATGCTTGGGATTGTGCACTGAAACTGTTCACATGAACCTGGAATTCCTAGTAAGTGTGAATCATAAATTCATATTGATTAGGTCCCTGCCCTTTGTACACACCGCCCGTCGCTACTACCGATTGAATTTTTTAATGAGGTCTCCGGACGTGATCGCCGTGACGCCGTTATGTGTGTTACGGTTGCTTTTCGCGGAAGTTGACCAAATTTGAGTATTTAGAGGAAGTAAAAGTCGTAACAAGGTTTCCGTAGGTGAACCTGCGGAAGGATCATTAATGTTATAACATTGATTATATATTTCTCCACTCTTCAAGGATTCATGTTGGTATATTCTATTCTGATATATTGCTTTTTATGGTAATATGTGGAATATAGACGACTTAAATTGTCTTTGGAATGTAGAGTTGATCTGATGATGATATATTCTATCCTGAATATATTGCTTGTAATCCTTTATAAGTAGTATGCAGAATATATTCGTGAGATGATCACGGAAATGGAAATATTGTTGATCCGTCAAAAGGATGAAGTAGAGAGGATGCTATTTTGTGGCGGATAGCATATAGATATGTCATTGAATATGTTTGTTAAAGAAAGGACGAATTTACAACGAGAATAACAAGCTTATAGTTATTGAATATTGTCTCTGTGAAAATATTATATGTCATTGAATATATTTGTTATACAGCAACGCATGTTTTCAACGAAAATAACAAGTGTGCAAATTTGCTCGCAGATAGTTATTAAATGTGCTCTTGCTAAAGATATTATAAATAATGGAAGTCATTGAATATGTTTGTTATAGTAACAGCATATTTACAACGAGAATGACTCTAGTTAAGGAAAAGCTTGCATAGGTTGCTTGCTTAATTAATGATTTTATAAACTTAAGTCATTGAATATGTTTGTTATAATAACAGCATATTTACAACGAGACTGACTATAAAAGGAAAAGCTTGCATAGGTTGCTTGCAATTATAAACTTAGTCATTGAATATGTTTGTTATAATAACAGCATATTTACAACGAGAATGACTAGAAAAGGAAAAACTAGCAATTGGTTGCTTGTTAAATAAATCTTATAAATAGAAAACAAAATATTTACAACGAGATTGACTATAAAAAGTAAAGCATAAAAACATCATATTTACAACGACAATGACTATCAAATAAAATGTTATATATATATATACATATAAACATATGATTGTTGTACTTAAGAAAATAAATTATATTACATACATTGGTAATATTACAATTTGTTAAAAGAAGATAAACAATATATTACATACATTGGTAATATTAGAATTTATTAGTAGCGGAAGGTAAACTATTTTACTTACATTGTAAAATTACGGTTTATTTACACACAGTAAATGAGTTTCTCAACAATATAAATTTTTATATTTATATATATATTTATAAACTTATAAAATAAACTATATTACTTGCATTGGTAATAGAACAGTTTATAGAAATAAGCTATATTATTAACATTGATAATAGTACAGTTTATAAAGTTTAACAAAAACAAAAAAAAAATTTTTTTTGACATAAAATTATATAAATAAAACAAATTAAAATATACTCTAAGCGGAGGATCACTTGGCTCATGGGTCGATGAAGAACGCAGCAAACTGTGCGTCATCGTGTGAACTGCAGGACACATGAACATCGACATTTTGAACGCATATTGCAGTCCATGCTATACGTACTTTAAAATTTATTTTTATAGTGCTGCATGGACTACATATGGTTGAGGGTTGTAAGACTTTCTTAATAAAGTTGCTTAAAGATATTTTTAATGTCTTTTTAAGCACATTTTGTATTATTAAAAGATATATTTTGATATTTTTTACAATATTAATTATAAGATATAATAATAATGTGCTTTTATCTACTTTGCACATCAAGTATAAAATTTTATATACTGTGAACAGCAATTTGGATTATATTAAAGCATAAAAATTATTATTACAAAGTATAGAAAAGAAATAATATTAAACAACCTCAACTCATATGAGATTACTCCCTGAATTTAAGCATATTAATGAGGGAAGGAAAAGAAACTAACTAGGATTTTCTTAGTAGCGGCGAGCGAAAAGAAATTTAGTTCAGCACTGAGTTATTTTGTTATTTTAACAAATATAAGATGCAGTGTATGGAATATCTATAATCTAGTATGATAAATTAGCAGTCCAAGACCTTCTTAAATGAGGCCATTTACCCATAGAGGGTGCCAGGCCCGTAGTGACGTTAATGATTACTAGAAGATATTTCTTAAGAGTCGTGTTGCTTGATAGTGGAGCACAAATTGGGTGGTAAACTCCATCTAAAACTAAATATAACTATGAGACCGATAGCAAACAAGTACCGTGAGGGAAAGTTGAAAAGAACTCTGAATAGAGAGTTAAATAGTACGTGAAACTGCTTAGAGGTTAAGCCCGATGAACCTGAATATCTAATATGAAAAATTCATTGTTAATAATACATTAATTTTTTTTTAATGTAATAATAATGTGCAATTTTTTCATATAAGGACATTGTAATCTGTTAATATGATCGATAATAGAAAAATTTATCAGAAGTATCAGCTTTGCAAAGTTTATGTTTTATTATATAAAAAATTTATTTTTTGATAATTAACATAAAATGCATATATGATTACAGATAAATTATTGACAGATTTTTATTATATATAGCGCTTACACATACATTATATATGTGTTATAATAATTAAATTAAATTTTTTAATTTTTTTTATTATATTCGTTAATATGATTAACAATGCTATAGATTTAGGATACCTTCGGGACCCGTCTTGAAACACGGACCAAGGAGTCTAACATGTGTGCAAGTCATTGGGTATATAAAACCTAAAGGCGTAATTAACTTAACTGTTTAATTTAATGGGATCATATATATATTATTAATATTATATATTCCATCCCGGGACGTTCTATACAGTTTATGCATTTTAATATAAATTTTTTTTTTAAAGAATATATTATATATGCCTCTAACTAGAGCGTACCTTGAGCATATATGTTGTCACCCGAAAGATGATGAACTATACCTGATCAGGTTGAAGTCAGGGGAAACCCTGATGGAGGACCGAAGCAGTTCTGACGTGCAAATCGATTGTCAGAATTGGGTATAGGGGCGATAGACCTATCGAATCATCTAGTAGGTGGTTCCCTCCGAAGTTTCCCTCAGGATAGCTGGTGCATTTAAATATTATTTAAAATAATCTTATCTGGTAAAGCGAATGATTAGAGGCATTAGGGCCGAAACGACCTTAACCTATTCTCAAACTTTAAATGGGTAAGAACCTCACCTTTCTTGATATGAAGGTTGAGGTTATGATATATTGTGCCCAGTGGGCCACTTTTGGTAAGCAGAACTGGCGCTGTGGGATGAACCAAACGTAATGTTAAGGCGCCAAAATTAACAACTCATACTGATACCATGAAAGGCGTTGGTTGCTTAAAACAGCAGGACGGTGGACATGGAAGTCGTAATCCGCTAAGGAGTGTGTAACAACTCACCTGCCGAAGCAACTAGCCCTTAAAATGGATGGCGCTCAAGTTGTATGCCTATACATTACCGCTGAAATATATGATTTATAAATTATATAATTATAAATTTTGAAGTTTTAGTGAGTAGGAGGGTACAATGGTGTGCGTAGAAGTGTTTGGTGTAAACCTGCATGGAGCCGCCATTGGTACAGATCTTGGTGGTAGTAGCAAATAATCGAATGAGACCTTGAAGTGGAGAAGGGTTTCGTGTGAACAGTGGTTGATCACGAGTTAGTCCGGTCCTAAGTTCTAGGCGAAAGTCGAAAAATTTTTTAAGTTACAAATATGCAATATGCAATATATGATATACTTAAATATTTTTGAACGAAAGGGAATACGGTTCCAATTCCGTAACCTGTTGAGTATACGTTTGTTATTAAAAAAGGGGCTTTTATGCTCATCCTGGTAACAGAAACAACCATAAAGAAGCAGTCGAGAAATATCGAAAGAATTTTCTTTTCTGTTTCATAGTCGTACTACCATGGAAGTCTTTCGAAGAGAGATATGGTAGATGGACTAGAAGAGCATGGCATTTACTGCTGTGTCGATATTTTCTCCTCGGACCTTGAAAATTTATGGTGGGGTCACGCAAACTTCTTAACAGGCCGTACCGATATCCGCAGCTGGTCTCCAAGGTGAAGAGTCTCTAGTCGATAGAATAATGTAGGTAAGGGAAGTCGGCAAATTAGATCCGTAACTTCGGGATAAGGATTGGCTCTGAAGATTGAGATAGTCGGGCTTGATTGAGAAACAATATTATGGTCTATGTACTCGTTCTGGGTAAATTAGGATTTATACAATTTTTTTTTTCTAATGATTGTGTTTATCTGTTCCCCGGATAGAAGTTTACGTAACCAATTGTGGAACTTTCTTGCTAATAATTTATAATTTATAAATGATTTTTTTAAAGGAATTATTTTTTTTATAAATTTATAACGGCTATCAATTAACAATCAATTCAGAACTGGCACGGACTTGGGGAATCCGACTGTCTAATTAAAACAAAGCATTGTGATGGCCCTAACGGGTGTTGACACAATGTGATTTCTGCCCAGTGCTCTGAATGTCAAAGTGAAGAAATTCAAGTAAGCGCGGGTTAACGGCGGGACTAACTATGACTCTCTTAATGGATGAGTTAAGGACTAGTTAGGGCCCGACCTTTTTAGGGAGGGGACCCCTGAACTAGATCCTGACAACTCTTGCGAGGGAGTCATGGATGTGCCCTTTTCCCTTCCTCCTCGTGGTTCCCGCCGGTAATAAGATGTAGTGTTCAAAATAAATAATTTGCAGAACACCTGATGATCGACATCCCACGTATATTTGCAAATACGGGATAGTCAACCACATATCCAGATTGCTTCACAAACTGGAAAAGAACACTACATCTTAGCTAATTGGGAAAGGCTTTATAGATCCCTGGGGTTGCCAGCCCTTTCGATCTTTAAAAGTTGGCCCAAATCGACAAAAATCAGCCTCGGATACCAAATACTGATCAGTCCACAGACCGGTCAAACCAACTTTCTCCCACACCCAATCCCCCCCCACCCACGCAAATGTCCTACGCCCTGTTCACAGTGTAATAGGAGTTTTACCACAAAGGGGTGCACATGCGCAGTAAACACCCTCAGGTTCATGAACAACAAAAACTTAGAGTAGATGTAAAATTAAGATGGAGCGATGAAGAGCTAAATATCATGGATTTAAAAGAAGGCTGGACTACCCAGTACCTCCCGCAATATAAATCAGCTACTCGCTATGGCTTTTCCAAATAGATCCCTAGAAGCCATCAAAAAGGCAAGACAAAAACAATACTATAAACAAGCAGTAGCCAGATATAAAGACTCAAGCAATACACAAGCATCTATTCACACCGACTCCATCTACATCTGCTTCTGATGATAATGTTCATGTGCCTCCGGGCTCTGATAATAGTAATATTAATAATTTTAGCGTTCCCTTAGAGGAACGAAACGATCCGTTTTTAAATCAAGAAGAAAATAATCCACACTCCAATGAGATTGGAGATCCTGAAGCAATCTTGAACAACCAAAATCAATTCGTTGAGGCAATTAACAACTTGCCGCCCCTTAACGGGGAAACATATAATCAACAAGCATTATCTAATATTATCAACAATATGGAAAATTGTACAAAAGAAGACTTATCTAATATGCTATCACTATATGTCAGTGACATATGGCCTACTCCTCAAAGGAGACCAGCCACAACTACAAGAACAAGAAACGCAGAACATAGAAATAGAAGACAAAAGCGCCGACAAGAGTACGCTAAAACCCAGCGAGACTGGGCAAAACACCAATCCAGATGCATTAAAACAATACTTGAAGGTCCGAACACTTCAAAAATACCTAGTCAAGATATAATGGTCCCTTTCTGGGAAGAAGTGATGTGCCGTGAATCCATAGTTTTCCCACCTGATGAGGATTTAAAACAAAATCTGGACTCAATTTGGACCCCTATCAGTCTAAATGAAATCAAAGAGTCCCAGATTTCACTATCATCTGCACCGGGACCAGACGGCATCACTCCTAGGCAACTTCGAGCGATGCCTCTGAATGTCCTGGCGCGCATATTAAACCTCATCATGTTTTGTGGGAAAACTCCAAACCATTTAAGGAAGGCTCGGACGATCTTTCTACCCAAGAATGATCAGTCCATAGATCCCGCAGACTTCAGGCCAATCACAATTCCCTCAACCATTATCAGACTATTGCATAGCATTCTAGCAAAAAGAATCAATGCGAAAATAGACCTGGATGGTCGACAGAGAGCATTCCAAGCCTCAGACGGATGCGCGGATAACGCTACTCTAGTAGATCTTCTATTAAGGGACCACAATCAGAGATATGCATCCTGCTACTTAGCTACTCTAGACGTGAGCAAAGCTTTCGACTCCGTCTCCCATCAAACACTATTCCATACGCTTAAATGTTATGGATTTCCCACTGACTTCATAGACTACATCACTATGACCTATGAGTCTTCTTCAACTGTTCTTGTGGGAGATGGCTGGACCTCCTACGATATAATACCTAAAAGAGGTGTCAAGCAGGGTGACCCACTGTCACCAATTCTTTTTAATCTAATAATAGATAGGCTACTCAAAATTCTACCGAACCATATTGGCTGCACCGTTGGCAACGCCAAGTTTAATGCCATTGCATTCGCTGATGACATCTTGCTCTGTGCGTCCACCCCCCAGGGACTACAAACATTATTAGATCACACTGAGCACTTTATGAAACTATGCGGTCTCAAACTTAACTCCTCTAAATGCAAAACAATAAGCATTAAAGGCCAGGCGAAACAGAAAAACACGGTTGTAATTAACGAAAAATTCTGTGTGGCTGGTAACGAGTTACCGGCCCTCTCGCGAGACCAGGAATGGCGATACCTCGGTATCACCTTTAACACCAATGGCACATGCAAGTATAGAGCTTCATTGGATCTAATTCCAAAACTTGATAATTTAACTAAAGCACCTCTTAAACCACAACAGAGGATGCATGCTCTAAGAACAATATTACTTCCTCAGCTCTATCACAAATTAACATTGGGTAACGTTATGATCGGCTGTCTTAACAAGATAGACAGGCTTACAAGGAAATATGTGAGAAGATGGCTTGGTTTACCTCAAGATACACCTATAGCCTTCTTCCACTCAGCCATTAATGATGGCGGGCTATGCATCCCCTCTATGAGGTGGTTTGCTCCCGTCCTCCGGTATACACGCCTTGTAAATCTTAATCTGCCGCATCACAACGCAATTACCACAGCAAACACCTTTCTCGCAAAGGAGATAGATAGAGCCGAGCGAAGACTACAAGTCCCAGAATTAGGAGCACTAAAATCTACTAAAATGATACAATTGTATTGGTCAAAAAAGCTCTACTCTTCAAATTATGGCGCTGGTCTCCGTGAGGCTGGCGACTATGCCCAGGCACACAGATGGATTCGAGAACCAACAAAATTACTGACAGGCAGAGACTTCATACAGTGTATCAAGGTGCGCATAAACGCATTACCAAGCAATTCCAGAACCACCAGGGGTAGACCATCACAGAACCGCACATGTAGCCCAGGTTGCATGGCTCAAGAAACAACCAACCATATCGTCCTACAATGTCACAGAACACATGCCGCACGTATTCAGAGGCATGATAGCGTTGTAAAATTTATTGAAAGAAGCGCTAACAATAATGGTTTTACAACAATAAGAGAGCCATCCTTTAACACCCATGACGGTTCTCGTAAACCTGACCTTGTACTAGTTGGTGGTAGATGTTCTGTGGTGGTAGACGCCCAGGTGGTTACAGACGGTTGGTCCCTGGAAAGGGCACACAGAAGCAAGGTTGAAAAGTATAATACAAATGAAATCATTGACAATATCAAACAACGATATGACGTTGACAAAGTCCTATTTGACACAGCCACCCTAAATTGGAGAGGAATCTGGTCTCCATCCTCTATTAATGGACTCCTTAAAAATAAAGTCATCAAAGCTACGGACGCTGCCCTCATATCTACGAGAGTATGTATAGGGACAATGAGATGCTTCAGGATCTTCAACTCATCCACCCTACTGAGAACGGGCGTGGGATAATCCTTTTATCCTTTCCTATCCCGCATGTGCTGCCTGCACTCAGGCACAAAACACTGACTAGACCCTTAGAGCTAGGGGGACCCAGGTCAAGGTGCACAAAAAAAAAATAGCCAAATGCCTCGTCATCTAATTAGTGACGCGCATGAATGGATTAACGAGATTCCTACTGTCCCTGCATTGTTGCATTGCAGCAGTCGTGTAGCACAGACGTGTGGTGTGATTTCTCTTGTGAAAATATTATCAAGAAAGTATTATTGAAGGAAAGAATTTTACAGCAGCGGATTATATTGCGGCAAAAATTGGTTACCTAGGCACTACGGGTGAACCGTATAAAAGCATATACGTGTGTATACCTGCGTACCTGCTATTAGCCGGAAATTTCTATTACGGTTGTGACCTTTATCGGGTCGGCTTAAGTGAAAAGTGAAAAGGACACTCGTTGTAAAGAAAAATTTATTAAGAAAGTAGTGAAAAGACACTAGTGTTTGTGGTGAAAAAGTGGATAATTAACAAAAGGAGAAGAATTCCAAAATTCGAAATTCATCAGGAACATACCAGGTGTTCTCCAGGTTAGTGATATTGACTGTATATTGTATTATATTGTATATTCTATATTTTTATATATTTTTATATTATATATTTCTGGCATATTTTGTTGCGTTTTGGACAGCGTTGTTTCTATTTTGTGGCGTTTGGGTCGATTAAATATATAGGAATCTTGAATTTCAGGTTTCTGTGTTTTATGGTGCTGACTTCTTATTTTATTGACTATTCGGCGAACGTATTCTGGTTTATGGTTTCATGTTCTACTGCTGCTTCGTTTGATCTATTCATTCTGTTACATTAGGCTAACGGTATAATTAGAGTGGGTAATTTTAAGACATTGTTGAACAAAAGGGGCATGAAAATGGCCCCAGCAAAGACGACAAGACCTCTATCGAAGAGGTTGAAAAAATCTCCTACTGAGGCAAAAAAGACGAAGATGTCAATGAAATATTGAGCGATTTTGAGGGCTCCTCTCCTGAAGCGCGCGGGAGGAAGCGTGCGGTACCCGGCTAGGCTAAGAGAGCTCAGTAGTAGTTCCGATGATCTGACGAGTCTGTCCGAAAGCGATGGGGAGGGGTTAAACAACACAATCAAAGAATGTGGTGAGAAAGGGGTAAAGACAGCGCCTGAGGATGTTAGAGAAGTAGGAAAGGGTGATGTGTTTGGGGCTAAGAATAGCACAGTGAAGGGTATATCTGAGGAGGCAAAGAAAGGGAACTTTCGGCTGAAGGCTGCTATCTCGGAGATGAAGAGGATATCAAGAGATTTGCAGGAGATAGTGGTGGCCGATGGAGTTTCCTACGAACTTCTCGTTGAGTATACTGAAAGTTGCCAGCAGATATGAGGAGCTGCTTATGGGCATCATAGGGGAAAACGAGAGGTTAAGTGGAAACCTCGAAAATCTTAGCAGGAATGGCAAAAATAATGTAGCTTTTCAGGGAATATCAGGTGACAAAAATAAGCCAAAGCCCATTATTGGAGGGACAAACGGCGCAGGCTCCGGGGCCAAAGTCGCTAGTAGAGACATAGGCAGTAGTAGTTAGGGCAAGAATAAAGCAGTCCCGTCAGAAGAGGTAATGAATAAGGTGGTCAAGGAGGTAGGTCCTACCTTAAAAGGAGTCAGGGTCCATGAGATGAAGCCGCTGCGTAGTGGTGGCGCGATTATTCGCACGCCCTCCATTGCAGAGCGAGAAAGGATTGCAAGTAGTGCGAAATTTGCAGATTGTGGCCTTGAAGTCGTGATTAACGACAGGTTGGGGCCGCGCATAGTAGTTCAGGATGTAGATTCGATGATATCCTGCGAAGAGTTCATGGATGAACTCTACGTGAAAAACTTCGAAGACAAGATGTCGCGTGAAGCCTTCAAGAAGTGCGTTCGGTTGGTAAATGCTCCATGGAAAGCCGAGGAAGATAAGAAGGTCAAAGTGGTCTTGGAATGCTCAGTAGAAATGTCGGATGCACTACTGACGGTAGGCAGGTGCTACATCCAGTTTCGTTTCTTCAGGGTGCGAAAGCATCCTGCTGTCGCTGGATGTTACAGGTGCTTAGGCTTTGATCACCGGATTGCTGAATGCAGAGCGAAAAAGGACGTGTGCAGTCGCTGTGGACAGGAAGGACACAGAGCGGCTGAATGCAGTAACAAGCCGTACTGCAGAAACTGTGCACAAAAGGGGAAAGCACATGGGCATCTGATGATGTCAATGGCATGCCCTGTGTATAGCAGAATAGTTGAAAGGGCGAACGCAAGACATTAATATGGAGATGCAAATCTACCAGCTTAACTGTCAAGGGTCGTATGCCGTTATGTGTGACCTGGGCGTCTTGATACAAGAGAACAATATCAAGTATGCCCTGTTACAAGAGCCATATGCGGTAGATGGGATGGTGAGGGGACTACCTTCTGGAATGAAGGTATTTCCCAACTCGCGGGCAAGTGCAGCCATTGTGGTGAATGGGCATCATGATGTTGAGTGCCTTGCCGTTAGCGAGTTGGTGAACGAATGGGGCGTGTGTGTCTGGATAGATGCACCTCAAGGGGAATTGTTCTTAGTGAGCGTCTACTGTAAATTTGATGAGCTGCTGGAGCCTTATCTTGAGTATTTGGATGCGGTGCTACTACTGGCGAGTAGCAAGCCTGTCATCCTTGGAATGGATGCGAACACATCATCCCCGATGTGGTTCAGTAAGGTGACTGGACATTCGTCAGGTTACCAGAATCGCTATCGGGGTGAGATGCTGTCAGAATATGTGCTCACAAAGGATCTTCATGTCCTTAATGAGCCAAGTAACAGCTATACTTTTAGTGGCCCGAGAGGCAAGAGCGACATGGATGTGACACTAGCGAATAATGCTGCTTTGGCATTTACATCGCGGTGGACCATCAAGGCTGGATATGGGATCAGTGACCACAACCTGATCGAGGTCAATTTGACCAGCGAAAGGGTGGTGGACACGAATGAGGATATGGGTGTGAGGAGATGGAACACTCGGGGCGCTGACTGGAGCTACTTCTCGGTATGCATGGAGGAGGCAGCTTCGAGTACACCGTTGAGTGATTTCAAGGCAATGAGTGTGGATGACCAGGTGCGTAGTTTAAAAGAGTGGATGACTAGTGTGAATGACGGCATGTTCTCAAGAACTGTTGCCATGAATGATAGGAGAGTGAAATGGTGGACTAGAGAATTAGCGGGAAAACGAAGGAATGTTAGGCGTCTCCGGAAGAGATTCCAGAGAGCCAGACAGAGGGAAGAGGAAAATGCAGAGCAACTTAGGAGAGAGTACCAGCAGAACGTGCGAGAGTATAAAAATATTATGCAGCGCACAAAAGAGTCTGACTGGAAGCGCTTTGTAAGGGACAATAGGAATGATCCTTGGGGCAAGGTCTATAAGATCTGCAGGGGTAAAAAGGTTGTTGGAAATGTTAGTGGCATTCGAGTGGGAGATAATAATCTTACCACTTGGAGTGAATGCATGAATGTGTTGCTGACTGAGTTCTTTCCGGATGCGGAGTTGACTCAATCTCTTCCTAGCAGGGAGATGACTAGGGCTCCAGATCTGGAAGCAGTTGAGATCTCCGAAAGCGTTGGCTTGCTTCGCTCTAGGAGATCGCCGGGACTGGATGGGATGACAGGTGAGATGTGTAAAAGCATCTGGCGTGCCATCCCAGACTACCTTGCAGCTGTGTATGAAAAGTGCTTAAGTGAAAGCTACTTTCCCAATGAATGGAAGTGTGCAAGAGTTGTTGTGCTGCTCAAGTCACCTGATAAAATCAGGAGCAACCCTCGTTCCTACCGAGGAATTAGCCTTCTCCCAGTACTTGGAAAAGTACTGGAGAGAATTATGGTTAAGAGACTGGAGCAGAGAACAGTGAATGCTATGTCTGAAAGGCAGTATGGCTTTAAGAAAGGCAAATGTGTGGAAGATGCGTGGATGTATGTTGTAGATAGTGTGAAAGACAGCAGGAGTCGATATGTCCTGGGAATCTTTGTTGATTTCAAAGGCGCATTCGATTACCTGAGCTGGCATAGGGTTATGCAGAAACTGAGGGAAGTTGGCTGTCAGGAAATTGGTCTATGGGATAGCTATTTCACGGATAGGAAGGCGTGTGTAGTTGGGTAGAGGGAAACTGCATGGCGAAATGTCTCTAGAGGTTGCCCGCAGGGATCTATCTGTGGTCCATTTATTTGGAATCTCATGATGGATACTTTGCTGGGCCAACTGGAGAGTGAGTGCAAATGTTGCGCCTATGCAGATGATCTGCTTCTCCTAGTAGAAGCAGACTCGAGGTTGGAAATTGAAAGGAAGAGTGAAAGAGTAGTGAGAATGGTCTTTGAATGGGGTGCAAGTGTTGGGGTGAGTGTCTCAAGGGAGAAAACAGCAATGATGCTGCTTAAAGGCAAACTGTCTTTAAATCGTCCCCCTTGTGTTAGAGTGTATGAAGGCAGTTTGAAGTATGTTACCCAAGTAAAATACTTGGGGATAAGCATGAGCGAAAGAATGCGCTTTGACTGTCATTTTGTGGAGGTCAAGAAGCGTATGCTAAGCTTGGTTGGTCAGCTCAGTCGAGTATTAAGGACTGAATGGGGCCTGAGCAGAAAAGCAACGCGGACGATCTATGAGGGCCTGTTTGTTGCTTGTGCAACATATGGGGTACCGATCTGGTGTGAAGGTATCAAGACAGTAGTAGGAAGAGCAAAAATACTCTCTTGTCAGAGGATTATGCTCCTGTCGTGTCTAGCTGTGTGCCGCACAGTGTCAACAGATGCCCTTCAGGTCTTAATGGGAGCAGCCCCGCTTGATCTGGTAGCGATAGGCAAGAGCTTGTCCTACAGGATCAAGAAGGGAATTGCCCTGAGAGACAATGACTGGGTGTCGAATGTATCTGTGCAAGGCCTCAGCAAAAAGGAGAGGGAAAGTACACTAAGGCAGTGTATATATATTAATTAGCAAAAAAAATGCATGGGCATAGAAAGAGTTGAGGGAAGATATGACTTCAGCAATGTACTGAGTAGCAGAGAAAGGCATCAGTGCATTGCTGCATATGCAAAAGAAGTTTTTAAAATAAGGAGGAGAAGGTATGCTAGGCAGCAAGTGCCGTCTGATTAGATCTAACCTGATCTGGTCTGAAAGATGGAAGATGAGAGTTATAGAAGCTGAATGGAGGGCCATCAGTCCCGGGCATGCATGAAGCCCAACTGAAGTAGCGTAGACTATATGTCTTTGCTACGAAGCCTGACCTGAGGTTTTCAGGTACCACGGGGTCGGTGCCCATTACACAAGCTGTCATGCCGACATTGGTGAGGCCCTTCGGGTAGTAACGTGGTGGTTGTGGTTGACGCCCATATCGCGGGCAGAGTGAATACCTTGTGATTGTTCACTGAACTTTCACTGCCTGGGTATGATCTCGGCGTGGAGTTGCGCTTAATCAACCGGGTGCCGTGACCCATAGATCGGAAGAGATGTTAGATAGGTCTCGCTCCCATCAGTGAGGGCGCCAGGGATGCACTTGGCGTCGACTGATACTTCAGAAGCAGAAATGCAACTGGAGGGCGATGATTGACGTCACAAAATCAATCCGTGTGTGAAGAACACCGTGAGATTAAGCCATGATGGCAGGCGCTCACGTTAATCCTCAAGGACTTTCTGTCCCTATCTACTGGTGGTGCAAACGGATAGTGAAGCGCAATGCTGCCAGGAGAGGATACACAAGATGTGAAAAGCCATATATGTGCACCGAGCTACGTTGTGCTGAGGTTTACCGTGCCACTGATTAATGATGATAGTGCGTGTACCTAGTGTAGCCCAGCGCGTATATGACCTAGTATGCAGATTGGTATTAGTACCTTGGTATGCTATAAGACTACGGGCTGTAGTCTCAAGCCTCTCCTAGCCTAAAGGGCGGATCATAACCTTCTCGTGGTCCACTACTGTCACTTTTTAAGTGCAAATATGATTAAGCCCGAACGGAGGTACCAGTAACGTCTAAGAGTCTGCATGAAGATTCACTGGGAGTACCATGATCGTATGATCATGAGATACGAAGCCATACCAATTGGGTAGCCGACATTGCTAACTTGGTACTACGGGAATGAGGAGCCCCAAATAGTGCTGCATTTAGTAGCAACATTTGCCTCATCATTGGGAAGGCCCCCTTGTGGGAGCATCGTAGTGGTTGTGGTAGCCCATATGCGGGCAGAGTGAGATTTTCTGAGTCTGCATGACTTAGGCGAACATTCTTCTCTAAACAGAGTAGTTTGTTCTTTTGTATAATTGCATACTGCGTCCGTGAATTTGTGGAGTGGTCGCTTATTATTGTATGCTTAGAGGATTGGCTCTCGGCGTGGAGTTGCGCTAAATCAACCGGGTGCCGTGACCCACAAACCGGAAGAGATTTTAGGTAGGTCTCGCTTCGACCAGTAAGTCCAATGTCAAGCATGCACTGACATAAACTGGTACTCTTGAAACAGAATATAATATATTCTGTTTCTTGAGGGCGCTGATTGTCGCTTGTCTACTAATCCGTGCATTAGGAGTGCCGTGAGATTAAGCTATAACTGGCAGGTGCTCACGTAAAACCATGACAGCTTTCTGTCCCTATCTACTACTGGTGGTGCAAAGGGATAGTGAAGCGCAATGCTGCCAGGAGAGGATACACAAGATGTGAAAAGTCATATATGTGCACCGAGCTACTTTGTGCTGAGGTTTACCGTGCCACTGATTAATGATGATAGTGCGTGTACCTAGTGTAGCCTAGCACGTATATGACCTAGTATGCAGATTGGTATTAGTACCTTGGTATGCTATAAGACTACGGGCTGTAGTCTCAAGCCTCTCCTAGCCTAAAGGGCGGATCATAATCTTCTCGTGGTCCACTGCGGTCACTTTTAAGTGCAAATATGATTAAGCCCGAACGGAGGTACCAGTAACGTCTAAGAGTCTGCATGAAGATTCACTGGGAGTACCATGATCATACGATCATGAGATACGAAGCCATACCAATTGGGTAGCCGACATTGCTAACTTGGTACTACGGGAATGAGGAGCCCCAAATAGTGCTGCATTTAGTAGCAATATTTGCCTCATCATTGGGAAGGCCCCCTTGTGGAGCATCGTAGTGGTTGTGGTAGCCCATATGCGGGCAGAGTGAGATTTCTGAGCCTGCATGACTTAGGCGAACATTCTTCTCTAAACAGAGTAGTTTGTTCTTTTGTATAATTGCATACTGCGTCCGTGAATTTGTGGAGTGGTCGCTTATTATTGTATGCTTAGAGGATTGGCTCTCGGCGTGGACTTGCGCTAAATCAACCGGTGCCGTGACCCACAGACCGGTAGAGATTTTAGGTAGGTCTCGCTTCAACCAGTAAGTCCAATGTCAAGCATGCACTGACATAAACTGGTACTCTTGAAACAGAATATAATATATTCTGTTTCTTGAGGGCGCTGATTGTCGCTTGTCTACTAATCCGTGCATTAGGAGTGCCGTGAGATTAAGCTATAACTGGCAGGTGCTCACGTTAAACCATGACAGCTTTCTGTCCCTATCTACTATCTAGCGAAACCACAGCCAAGGGAACGGGCTTGGAATAATCAGCGGGGAAAGAAGACCCTGTTGAGCTTGACTATAGTCTGGGATTGTAAGGAGACATAAGAGGTGTAGCATAAGTGGGAGATTCATAGTTTTCGGATTATGTTTTCGCCAATGAAATACCACTACTCTTATCGTTTCCTTACTTACTTGATAAAATGGAACGTGTTTCATTTACTTAGCCATTATACGGATATATTTTTATAATATATTTTATGGTATTTTGTTTTGATGCAAGCTTCTTGTTCAAAGTACTCAAGAGTTTGTTATATAACCTAAACAAATATTCAATGAAATTATATTTTAAATAGATTTTTCTTTATAGAGGATTTGATTTTTATATATAATAGTATATTGTTATTTGGTATGACTCTTACACTCTGGTATGATCCAATTCAAGGACATTCCCAGGTAGGTAGTTTGACTGGGGCGGTACATCTCTCAAATAATAACGGAGGTGTCCCAAGGCCAGCTCAGTGCGGACAGAAACCACACATAGAGCAAAAGGGCACATGCTGACTTGATCCCGGTGTTCAGTACACATAGGGACTGCAAAAGCACGGCCTATCGATCCTTTTGGTTTAACGAGTTTTTAACAAGAGGTGTCAGAAAGTTACCACAGGGATAACTGGCTTGTGGCGGCCAAGCGTTCATAGCGACGTCGCTTTTTGATCCTTCGATGTCGGCTCTTCCTATCATTGTGAAGCAAAATTCACCAAGCGTTGGATTGTTCACCCATGCAAGGGAACGTGAGCTGGGTTTAGACCGTCGTGAGACAGGTTAGTTTTACCCTATTGATGATAAATGTTATTACGACAGCATTCCTGCGTAGTACGAGAGGAACCGCAGGTACGGACCAATGGCACAATACTTGTTCGAGCGAACAGTGGTATGACGCTACGTCCGCTGGATTATGCCTGAACGCCTCTAAGGTCGTATCCATGCTGGATAGTAATAATAGTAATGAGGCAATTGTATTGTATGGCAATATACCAATTCAAGTTTATAATTTTAAATTATAGACGATATCGGATGACTATGATGCCAATGTTTTATATAACAAAGTTAATATGGGTTGTATGAAAGTAACATCTATATATAACTAGTTATATAAAGAAACTTTATATAATATGATGACAATGTGTAGAATCAATTGTAAACGACTTTGGTAACGGGCGAGGTGCTGTAAGTGGTAGAGCAGCTGCCATACTGCGATCCACTGAAGCTTAACCTTTGTTTGATGATTCGAATTAAATCATCTATTTATGATATTATTATATCATTTTTTTTACATAAAAAAATAGAGATCTAAGGATATTTATAACAACTTGGCAAGCCAAGAAAAAGGTATATAACAAAGTTAATATCGGTGTATGAAAGTAACACCTGTATATATACTATGTTATATAAAAACAAAAAATAATTGCGAATAAAAAATTGTAAACTACTTTATTAATGGGCAAGGTGTTGTAAGTGGTAGAGCAGCTAACAAACTGTGAGCCACTGAAGCTTAACCTTTGCTTGATGATTTCTAGTAAATCATCTATTTATAATATCATTATTTTATATAAAGATGATGGGACATATAAGCGTCCTTATAATACTTGGCAAGCCAAGAAAAAGTTATATAACAAAGTTAATATCGGTGTATGAAAGTAATACCTGTATATATATACTTACATAGGTTATATAAAAACAAAAACTAATTGCGATCAGTCATATATAGGATTAGTGCCCTTATAAAACTTAGATATGTTCATATGGAGCGGGGCATATTATATGAAGGAAACCAATATAAAGGAAGACAAAAATTTTTTAATTGGTAAAATTCTTTACTCTACGATAATTCAGCAAGAATTTTGCATACATTCAAAATACCATTAAAATTATCTATACTATACGGCAGGAGCATTTGTGATTTTCGATCTTCTATCGTCGGTCTGTTAAAAATTGATACCTACATTTTTCCTTAAAAATAAATCCGGTGCGTTTCCTCAATATCTTGCCCATATATCAACTAATTTTAATGATTCACAGGTTTATTTGGGGTAGGAGACTCTGATCTTTTCCCGATCCAGTAAACCACATCACAAAATTTTTTTCAAATTATACATATGCCTACCCCCCCCCCCTGGTGGGTAACTACCCCCCCCCCTCCCTGGAGGGTAACTACCCCCCGCCAATAATTACCCCCGGAAAAAACGTTTCTGCATACTCAATTTCCCGATCGGACACCACAGTATCGAGTTATAAATTTTTGGTGCAAGTTTGAACGGCGAATGCTCCCGAACTATGTAAGCTTTTGACTTCCGGTTTATTGCAAATGAAAGCCTAGAGTGCTTAGATATTTTACTAGTACAAATAATTGAGGTAAAATGTAAGAAAAATATAGTATTTGGGGTATATTTGACCCAAGGTAGTGAAAATTGTTCAGTGACGTAGGAACAAATGTAGAAAAAAGGGGTTTAATGCAATTAATCGAAAAAAAACTATACCATCAGATAGTATTCATCAAGATCTTTCCAAAAAGTACCCACATGCTGGGTTAGGGTTGAAAGTAAAAATCGCGACATTTTGATAGGGCCTAGGAAAACGGAAAAAATTCGAAATTTTCGCGGGAGTTGTCGCACTTAAATTGCTATAGAATCTGAACGAAAGGGTAGAATGCCTTCAAACAAAATTTCTGACATAGAGGAGGCATGTATGTAGCTCATATTGTAACCACTATGCCGTAAGTTTCATAGTACTTCCGCTAGGTGGCGCAAAGTGCGCATGGAAAATTCTGACAGTTATATTTATTTTTAAATAGGTAAATAACACCATATGTTGCTGAAATTTTGTATAGGTAATCTTGTGATAAGCGTTCATCCATAAAAAATTCAAAAATTGGATTTATTTGAAATTCGTAGAAGAAAGTTTCAAAATGAAATTTTTCGATAAAAATTTTGGCCGTGGAAAAAGATTTTTTGCAACCCAAGAGGGAGGGGTGGCAAATAGTCTCAAAAAATCATAAAAATATCAGAAAAAAAAAATCAAAAGGAATTTTTGAAATCGGATAATATTTGGGCAAATTATGGGGTGGGGATGAATGAATACATATGTATGTACAAATATGTAATTTGAAAACTTTGCTTGAACAAAGTATACTCGATCGAAAAAGTATGTACGCAGTTCTATAGTACTCCCCGGGACCTTTCATATGATATGCGACATTCTATAGTGGACCTCTATCCCCTTGGTGAGATGGCCCAATTGGCGTATTTTTGCTGTTTGCCACATGAATTTATAAGGGAAGGTATAAAGTTTTTGAGAATTTTATAAGGAACACATGAAAAAATTTTGATTTGCAACTATCCATTTTCATACACTACACACCAATCCTAATCATATGTTTATACTGGAAATCGCATTTTCGATGTTTGCCACATGAATTTATAAAGGTAGGTATAAAGTTTTTGAGAATTTTATAAGGAACACATGAAAAAATTTCAATATCCATTTTCATACACTACAAACCAATCCTAATCATGTCCTTATACTGAAAATCGCATTTTCAATGATTGCTACATGAATTTATAAGGAAAGGTATAAAGTTTTTGAGAATTTTATAAGGAACACATGAAAAAATGTTGATTTGCCACTATCCATTTTCATACACTACACACCAATCCTAATCATCTGCTTATACTGGAAATCACATTTGCGAAAAACAGAAAATCTATAAACTCATTTCCCAATTTTTGTAAAAAATCAATATATGTTATGCCATTCCTTATAAAACCATATAAGTTATCATGTATAAAACTTTCAAAGTTCCATAAAAATTCACGGCAGAAGTGTGGAAGAGTAATAAAATTTTTTACTGAGAAAGTTTTTCTATTTCCTTATAAAAAAAATTCATGTATCCCATAAGGAACACATGAAAAAATTTTGATTTGCCACTATCCATTTTCATACACTACACACCAATGCTTATACTGGAAATCGCATTTTTGATGATTGCTACATGAATTTATAAGGGAAGGTATAAAGCTTGTGAGAGTTTTATATGGAATACATGAAAAAATGTTGATTTGCCGATATCCATTTTCATACACTACACACCAATCCTAATCATGTGCTTATACTGGAAATCGCATTTTCGATGATTGCTACATGAATTTATAAGTGAAGGTATAAAGTTTTTGAGAATTTTATAAGGAACACATGAAAAAATTTTGATTTGCCACTATCTATTTTCATACACTACACACCAATCCTAATCATCTGCTTATACTGGAATTCACATTTGCGAAAAACCGAAAATCTATAAACTCATTTCCCAATTTTTGTAAAAAATCAATATATGTTATGCCATTCCTTATAAAACCATATAAGTTATTATGTATAAAATTTTCAAAGTTCCATAAAAATTCACGGCAGAAGTGTGGAAGAGTAATAAAATTTTTTTACTGAGAAAGTTTTTCTCTTTCCTATAAAAAAAATTCCTGTATCCCATAAGGAACACATGAAAAAATGTTGATTTGCCACTATCCATTTTCATACACTGCACACCAATCCTAATCATATGCTTATACTGGAAATCGCATTTTCGATATTTGCCACATGAATTTATAAGGAAAAGTATAAAGTTTTTGAGAATTTTATAAGGAACACATGAAAAAATGTTGATTTGCCACTATCCATTTTCATACATCCTAATCATCTGCTTATACTGGAAATCACATTTGCGAAAAAGAGAAAATCTATAAACTCATTTCCCAATTTTTGTATGGGACACACAAATTTTTTTTTATAAGGAAAAAGAAAAACACAGAAATTTTTTTTATAAGGAAAAAGAAAAACTTTCTCAGTAAAAAATTAATATATGTTATGCCATTCCTTATAAATCCATATAAGTTATTATGTATAAAATTTTCAAAGTTCCATAAAAATTCACGGCAGAAGTGTGGAAGAGTAATAAAATTTTTTTACTGAGAAAGTTTTTCTCTTTCCTTATAAAAAAAATTCCTGTATCCCATAAGGAACACATGAAAAAATGTTGATTTGCCACTATCCATTTTCATACACTGCACACCAATCCTAATCATATGCTTATACTGGAAATCGCATTTTCGATATTTGCCACATGAATTTATAAGGGTTGGTGTAAAGTTTTTGAGAATTTTATAAGGAACACATGAAAAAATTTTGATTTGCCACTATCCATTTTCATACACTGCACACCAATCCTAATCATCTGCTTTTACTGGAAATCACATTTGCGAAAAACAGAAAATCTATAAACTCATTTTCCAATTTTTGTAAAAAATCAATATATGTTATGCCATTCATTATAAAACCATATTAGTTATTAGGTATAAAATTTTCAAAGTTCCATAAAAATTCACGCAAGAAGTGTGGAAGAGTAATAAAATTTTTTTACTGAGAAAGTTTTTCTCTTTCCTTATAAAAAAAGTTCCTGTACACACCAATCCTAAACATATGCTTATACTGGAAATAGCATTTTCGATGTTTGCCACATGAATTTATAAAGGTTGGTATAAAGTTTTTGAGAATTTTATAAGGAACACATGAAAAAATTTCACTATCCATTTTCATACACTACAAACCAATCCTAATCATGTCCTTATACTAAAAATCGCATTTTCGATGATTGCTACATGAATTTATAAGGAAAGGTATAAAGTTTTTGAGAATTTTATAAGGAACACATGAAAAAATGTTGATTGGCCACTATCCATTTTCATACACTACACACCAATCCTAATCATCTGCTTTTACTGGAAATCACATTTGCGAAAAACTCATTTCCCAATTTTTGTAAAAAATCAATATATGTTATGCCATTCCTTATAAATTCATATAAGTTATTATGTATAAAAATTTCAAAGTTATCCCATACACATAAAGTTATTAGGAAATAAGTTTTGTGTCAATAAAAAACAAAAATTTCTTATAAGAAATAGTAAAAAGTGTCTTGTGCTATTGCATTGGACACAGTGTTTGGGATATGGTTTTGGTATAGGATTTGTGCCAGTAAAAAAGGAAGTGGACCCTTCCACAGTGCAGTCTCCAGACGTACTATAGGGGGTAGTGGTTGTCTGAGCGATGGAAACTCAGACATTGGGAAAAATTTTATAAGGAAGTCTTATAAATCATATCTATTCATGTGCATCTACCCCTCGCATGGGTGCACGGCTTTTATACTATACCTATAAAAGTCGATGTACCTGTGTGCACATATGGCTTAACACGGGAGCCATAAAATAAGACTTTGTTGTTGAGTTGGGATTTAGCAAGGTCTTATAAGGAATAGTATAAAGTCTCGCATGCTATTGCAAGGGACATGGTTTTGGTATAAGTTTTATGTCTATAAAAAACAGAAATTTCTTATAAGAAATAGCAAAAAGTGTCTTGTGCTATTGCATGGAACATAGTGTTTGGGATATGGTTTTGGTATAAGATTTGTGCCAGTAAAAAAGGCAGTGGACCCTTCCACAGTGCAGTCTCCAGACGTACTATAGGGGGTAGTGGTTGTCTGAGCGATGGAAACTCAGACATTGGGAAAAATTTTATAAGGAAGTCTTATAAATCATATCTATTCATGTGCATCTACCCCTCGCATGGGTGCACGGCTTTTATACTACACCTATAAAAGTCGATGTACCTGTGTGCACATATGGCTTAACACGGGAACCATAAAATAAGACTTTGTTGTTGAGTTGGGATTTACAAGGTCTTATAAGGAACAGTATAAAGTCTCGCATGCTATTGCATGGGACATGGTTTTGGTATAAGTTTTATGTCAATAAAAAACCGAAATTTCTTATAAGAAATAGCAAAAAGTGTCTTGTGCTATTGCATGGAACATAGTGTTTGGGATATGGTTTTGGTATAAGATTTGTGCCAGTAAAAAAAGCAGTGGACCCTTCCACAGTGCAGTCTCCAGACATACTATAGGGGGTAGTGGTTGTCTGAGCGATGGAAACTCAGACATTGGGAAAAATTTTATAAGGAAGTCTTATAAATCATATCTATTCATGTCCATCTACCCCTCGCATGGGTGCACGGCTTTTATACTATACCTATAAAAGTCGATGTACCTGTGTGCACATATGGCTTAATACGGGAGCCATAAAATAAGACCTTGTTGTTGAGTTGGGATTTAGCAAGGTCTTATAAGGAATAGCATAAAGTCTCGCATGCTATTGCATGGGACGTGGTGTTTGGAATATGGTTTTGGTATAAGTTTTATGTCTATAAAAAAAAGAAATTTATTATAAGAAATAGCAAAAAGTATAAGGAATAGTATAAAGTCTCGCATGCTATTGCATGGGACATGGTTTTGGTATAAGTTTTATGTCTATAAAAAACAGAAATTTCTTATAAGAAATAGCAAAAAGTGTCTTGTGCTATTGCATGGAACATAGTGTTTGGGATATGGTTTTGGTATAAGATTTGTGCCAGTAAAAAAAGCAGTGGACCCTTCCACAGTGCAGTCTCCAGACGTACTATAGGGGGTAGTGGTTGTCTGAGCGATGGAAACTCAGACATTGGGAAAAATTTTATAAGGAAGTCTTATAAATCATATCTATTCATGTGCATCTACCCCTCGCATGGGTGCACGGCTTTTATACTATACCTATAAAAGTCGATGTACCTGTGTGCACATATGGCTTAATACGGGAGCCATAAAATAAGACCTTGTTGTTGATTTGGGATTTAGCAAGGTCTTATAAGGAATAGCATAAAGTCTCGCATGCTATTGCATGGGACGTGGTGTTTGATATATGGTTTTGGTATAAGTTTTATGTCAATAAAAAGCAGAAATTTGTTATAAGAAATAGCAAAAAGTGTCTCATGCTATTGCATGATACATTTGGTCGGGGAGTTAACTTTCTACCAAGTGCCGTATCAAAAAAAAAAAAATTTACTCTTCCACAGTTCAGTCTCCAGACGTACTATAGGGAGTAGTCGGTGTCTGGTCGAAAGACTGAAGACATCGAGACATGATTATATTATAAAGAAATCTTTATAAAATCATGTTGAATTTGTGTGCATGAACTCCTGACATGGTGAATTAGTTTTATAACATGATTATAAAAACTAATATTAACCATGTGCACATCGAAAATCTATATTAGATATACTATATATTAAATTATATATATATATCTCCGATCCAAGGGTGCGTCTTTTATAACTTTTGATTATAAAGACTGTTGTAGTACTCAGCGGATATTATAGAATTTTTAACGAAACTGTAGGTTATGGAATATCAACGCCATTGTGATATATACTATACCTTTCAACTTTCTCATAAAAATGCTATTATGAAACTAATAAGAGATTTCAAATGAAAGTAGGTTGGAATACTATCAATATGATATATACCATACGATGATCTTCCTGATAACTGAAATGTTATGAAGATAGTCATTGAATATGTTGATTTTGATAACAACATATTTACAACGAGAATGACAAAAATTGATTATTTTCAAATGAAAGTAGGTTGGAATATTATCAATGTGATATATACCATACAAAGATCTTTCTAATAACTGAAATGTTATCAAGATAGTCATTGAATATGTTGTTTTGACAACAACATATTTACAACGAGAATGATAAAAATTGAATTTTTTTGCTATTTGACCTAGTGAGACCATGATCAATGTTATAATACGATGATCTTAAAATGGTCAGAATTTGTCAGGGGTATCAAAGAAATTTATACTCTTGTCGCCTAAAAATGATATTTAATATCATAAAAAAAATAATTTCGCTTTCAACAATAATAGGATTTGTTTTATATCATAAAACAATCGTTAATTTTGCAACATAAAAGAATTAAAAATTCTTTATCAAAAACAATATAAAAGCTTCGAAAAAAAATGCTATTAATATTATATATATATGTATATATATAGAAAAGATTTAAAAAAGTAATCAAAGTAATATATATGTCTTTATGATATATATATCTTTATTATTTATAATCATTCTTATAAACATTATTCTGGTTGATCCTGCCAGTAGTTATATGCTTGTCTCAAAGATTAAGCCATGCATGTCTAAGTACAAACGAAATTAAAGTGAAACCGCAAAAGGCTCATTATATCAGTTATGGTTTATTAGATCGTAACAGTTACTTGGATAACTGCGGTAATTCTAGAGCTAATACATGCAATTATAAACACGGACCCCTGGGACGTGTGCTTTTATTAGGCTAAAACCAAGCGATACCTTTTATAGGGATCGTTACAATGGTTGAACTCTAGATAATTTGCCGATCGTATGGTCTTGTACCGACGACAGATCTTTCAAATGTCTTCCCTATCAACTATTGATGGACTACCATGGTTGCAACAGGTAACGGGGAATCAGGGTTCGATTCCGGAGAGGGAGCCTGAGAAACGGCTACCACATCTAAGGAAGGCAGCAGGCGCGTAAATTACCCACTCCCAGTACGGGGAGGTAGTGACGAAAAATAACAATACAGGACTCATATCCGAGGCCCTGTAATTGGAATGAGAACACTTTAAATCCTTTATCAAGGACCCATTAGAGGGAAAGTCTGGTGCCAGCAGCCGCAGTAATTCCAGCTCTAATAGCGTATATTAAAGTTGTTGCGGTTAAAACGTTCGTAGTTGAATTTGTGCTTCATACGGGTAGTACTACTATAATATTGGTTTGTACATTACCTTATGTTATGTGAGCGTATTACCGGTGGAGTTCTTATATATATTGATTCATATCATTTGGATTTAATATATATACCTCCTATTTATACCTGCTTCAGTGCTCTTTACCGAGTGTTGTTGTAGGCCGGTTCAATTACTTTGAACAAATTAGAGTGCTTAAAGCAGGCTTCAAATGCCTGAATATTATGTGCATGGAATAATGGAATAAGACCTCTGTTCTACTTTCATTGGTTTTTAGATCAAGAGGTAATGATTAAAAGAAGCAGTTGGGGGCATTAGTATTACGACGCGAGAGGTGAAATTCTTGGACCGTCGTAAGACTAACTTAAGCGAAAGCATTTGCCAAAGATGTTTTCATTAATCAAGAACGAAAGTTAGAGGCTCGAAGGCGATCAGATACCGCCCTAGTTCTAACCATAAACGATGCCAGCTAGCAATTGAGTGTAGCTACTATTATGGCTTTCACAGTCGCTTCCCGGGAAACCAAAGCTTTTGGGCTCCGGGGGAAGTATGGTTGCAAAGCTGAAACTTAAAGGAATTGACGGAAGGGCACCACCAGGAGTGGAGCCTGCGGCTTAATTTGACTCAACACGGGAAAACTTACCAGGTCCGAACATAAATGAGTAAGACAGATTGATAGCTCTTTCTCGAATCTATGGCTGGTGGTGCATGGTCGTTCTTAGTTCGTGGAGTGATTTGTCAGGTTAATTCCGTTAACGAACGAGATTCAAATATATTAAATAGATGCATTCAGGATTATGATGCTGAAACTTTATATAGCCTTCTTATATGGACTACATTAACATGTATAAGTATTTGAATGTGTTTATATAGGGTGGAGTCGTACCTGCTTGTTTGTCCCATTAATACGGATACTGGCTTCTTAAATGGACAAATTGCGTCTAGCAATATGAGATTGAGCAATAACAGGTCTGGAATGCCCTTAGATGTCCTGGGCTGCACGCGCGCTACAATGAAAGTATCAACGTGTATTTCCTAGACCGAGAGGTCCGGGTAAACCGCTGAATCACTTTCATGCTTGGGATTGTGCACTGAAACTGTTCACATGAACCTGGAATTCCTAGTAAGTGTGAATCATAAATTCATATTGATTAGGTCCCTGCCCTTTGTACACACCGCCCGTCGCTACTACCGATTGAATTTTTTAATGAGGTCTCCGGACGAGATCGCTGTGACGCCTTTATGGGTGTTACGGTTGCTTTTCGCGGAAGTTGACCAAATTTGAGTATTTAGAGGAAGTAAAAGTCGTAACAAGGTTTCCGTAGGTGAACCTGCGGAAGGATCATTAATGTTATAACATTGATTATATATTTCTCCACTCTTCCAAGGATTCATGTTGGTATATTCTATTCTGATATATTGCTTTTTATGGTAATATGTGGAATATAGACGACTTAAATTGTCTTTGGAATGTAGAGTTGATCTGATGATGATATATTCTATCCTGAATATATTGCTTGTAATCCTTTATAAGTAATATGCAGAATATATTCGTGAGATGATCACGGAAATGGAAATATTGTTGATCCGTCAAAAGGATGAAGTAGAGAGGATGCTATTTTGTGGCGGATAGCATATAGATATGTCATTGAATATGTTTGTTAAAGAAAGGACGAATTTACAACGAGAATAACAAGCTTATTGTTATTGAATATTGTCTCTGTGAAAAATATTATATGTCATTGAATATATTTGTTATACAGCAACGACATGTTTTCAACGAAAATAACAAGTGTGCAAATTTGCTCGCAGATAGTTATTAAATGTGCTCTTGCTAAAGATATTATAAATAATGGAAGTCATTGAATATGTTTGTTATAGTAACAGCATATTTACAACGAGAATGACTCTAGTTAAGGAAAAGCTTGCATAGGTTGCTTGCTTAATTAATGATTTTATAAACTTAAGTCATTGAATATGTTTGTTATAATAACAGCATATTTACAACGAGAATGACTATAAAAGGAAAAGCTTGCATAGGTTGCTTGCAATTATAAACTTAGTCATTGAATATGTTTGTTATAATAACAGCATATTTACAACGAGAATGACTAGAAAAGGAAAAACTAGCAATTGGTTGCTTGTTAAATAAATCTTATAAATAGAAAACAAAATATTTACAACGAGATTGAATATAAAAAGTAAAGCATAAAAACATCATATTTACAACGACAATGACTATCAAATAAAATGTTATATATATATATATATATACATATAAACATATGATTGTTGTACTTAAGAAAATAAATTATATTACATACATTGGTAATATTACAATTTGTTAAAAGAAGATAAACAATATATTACATACATTGGTAATATTAGAATTTATTAGTAGCGGAAGGTAAACTATTTTACTTACATTGTAAAATTACGGTTTATTTACACACAGTAAATGAGTTTCTCTTAAGAAAAATTTAGACATTCATCAACAATATAAATGTTTATATTTATATATATATTTATAAACTTATAAAATAAACTATATTACTTGCATTGGTAATAGAACAGTTTATAGAAATAAGCTATATTACTTACATTGGTAATAGTACAGTTTATAAAGTTTAACAAAAACAAAAAAAAAAAAAAATTTTTTTTGACATAAAATTATATAAATAAAAAAAATTAAAATATACTCTAAGCGGAGGATCACTTGGCTCATGGGTCGATGAAGAACGCAGCAAACTGTGCGTCATCGTGTGAACTGCAGGACACATGAACATCGACATTTTGAACGCATATTGCAGTCCATGCTATACGTACTTTAAAATTTATTTTTATAGTGCTGCATGGACTACATATGGTTGAGGGTTGTAAGACTTTCTTAATAAAGTTGCTTAAAGATATTTTTAATGTCTTTTTAAGCACATGTTGTATCATTAAAAGATATCTTTTGATATTTTTTATAATATTAATTATAAGAAATAATAATAATGTGCTTTTATCTACTTTGCACATCAAGTATAAAATTTTATATACTGTGAACAGCAATTTGGATTATATTATTAAAGCATAAAAATTATTATTACAAAGTATAGAAAAGAAATAATATTAAACAACCTCAACTCATATGAGATTACTCCCTGAATTTAAGCATATTAATGAGGGAAGGAAAAGAAACTAACTAGGATTTTCTTAGTAGCGGCGAGCGAAAAGAAATTTAGTTCAGCACTGAGTTATTTTGTTATTTTAACAAATATAAGATGCAGTGTATGGAATATCTATAATCTAGTATGATAAATTAGCAGTCCAAGTCCTTCTGAAATGAGGCCATTTACCCATAGAGGGTGCCAGGCCCGTAGTGACGTTAATGATTACTAGAAGATATTTCTTAAGAGTCGTGTTGCTTGATAGTGCAGCACAAATTGGGTGGTAAACTCCATCTAAAACTAAATATAACCATGAGACCGATAGCAAACAAGTACCGTGAGGGAAAGTTGAAAAGATCTCTGAATAGAGAGTTAAATAGTACGTGAAACTGCTTAGAGGTTAAGCCCGATGAACCTGAATATCTAATATGAAAAATTCATTGTTAATAATACATTAATTTTTTGTTTTAATGTAATAATAATGTGCAATTTTTTCATATAAGGACATTGTAATCTGTTAATATGATCGATAATAGCAAAATTTATCAGAAGTATCAGCTTTGCAAAGTTTATGTTTTATTATATAAAAAATTTATTTTTTGATAATTAACATAAAATGCATATATGATTACAGATAAATTATTGACAGATTTTTATTATATATAGCGCTTACACATACATTATATATGTGTTATAATAATTAAATTAAATTTTTTAATTTTTTTTATTATATGCGTTAATATGATTAACAATGCTATAGATTTAGGATACCTTCGGGACCCGTCTTGAAACACGGACCAAGGAGTCTAACATGTGTGCAAGTCATTGGGTATATAAAACCTAAAGGCGTAATTAACTTAACTGTTTAATTTAATGGGATCATATATATATTATTAATATTATATATTCCATCCCGGGGCGTTCTATACAGTTATGCATTTTAATATAAATTTTTTTTTAAAGAATATATTATATATGCCTCTAACTAGAGCGTACCTTGAGCATATATGTTGTCACCCGAAAGATGATGAACTATACCTGATCAGGTTGAAGTCAGGGGAAACCCTGATGGAGGACCGAAGCAGTTCTGACGTGCAAATCGATTGTCAGAATTGGGTATAGGGGCGATAGACCTATCGAATCATCTAGTAGCTGGTTCCCTCCGAAGTTTCCCTCAGGATAGCTGGTGCATTTAAATATTATTTAAAATAATCTTATCTGGTAAAGCGAATGATTAGAGGCATTAGGGCCGAAACGACCTTAACCTATTCTCAAACTTGAAATGGGTAAGAACCTCACCTTTCTTGATATGAAGGTTGAGGTTATGATATATTGTGCCCAGTGGGCCACTTTTGGTAAGCAGAACTGGCGCTGTGGGATGAACCAAACGTAATGTTAAGGCGCCAAAATTAACAACTCATACTGATACCATGAAAGGCGTTGGTTGCTTAAAACAGCAGGACGGTGGACATGGAAGTCGTAATCCGCTAAAGAGTGTGTAACAACTCACCTGCCGAAGCAACTAGCCCTTAAAATGGATGGCGCTCAAGTTGTATGCCTATACATTACCGCTGAAATATATGATTTATAAATTATATAATTTATAAATTTTGAAGTTTTAGTGAGTAGGAGGGTACAATGGTGTGCGTAGAAATGTTTGGTGTAAACCTGCATTGGTACAGATCTTGCTGGTAGTAGCAAATAATCGAATGAGACCTTGGAGGACTGAAGTGGAGAAGGGTTTCGTGTGAATAGTGGTTGATCACGAGTTAGTCGGTCCTAAGTTCTAGGCGAAAGTCGAAAAATTTTTTAAGTTACAAATATGCAATATATGATATACTTAAATATTTTTGAACGAAAGGGAATACGGTTCCAATTCCGTAACCTGTTGAGTATACGTTTGTTATTAAAAATGGGCTTTTATGCTCATCCTGGTAACAGAAACAACCATAAAGAAGCCGTCGAGAAATATCGAAAGAGTTTTCTTTTCTGTTTCATAGTCGTACTACCATGGAAGTCTTTCGAAGAGAGATATGGTAGATGGACTAGAAGAGCATGGCATTTACTGCTGTGTCGATATTTTCTCCTCGGACCTTGAAAATTTATGGTGGGGTCACGCAAACTTCTTAACAGGCCGTACCGATATCCGCAGCTGGTCTCCAAGGTGAAGAGCCTCTAGTCGATAGAATAATGTAGGTAAGGGAAGTCGGCAAATTAGATCCGTAACTTCGGGATAAGGATTGGCTCTGAAGATTGAGATAGTCGGGCTTGATTGGGAAACAATATTATGGTCTATGTACTCGTTCTGGGTAAATTAGGATTTATACAATTTTTTTTTCTAAAGATTGTGTTTATCTGTTCGCCGGATAAAAGTTTACGTAACCAATTGTGGAACTTTCTTGCTAATAATTTATAATTTATAAATAATTTTTTTAAAGGAATTATTTTTATTATAAATTTATAACGGCTATCAATTAACAATCAATTCAGAACTGGCACGGACTTGGGGAATCCGACTGTCTAATTAAAACAAAGCATTGTGATGGCCCTAACGGGTGTTGACACAATGTGATTTCTGCCCAGTGCTCTGAATGTCAAAGTGAAGAAATTCAAGTAAGCGCGGGTTAACGGCGGGAGTAACTATGACTTTCTTGAAAAAAACCGCATTAAAATCGGGCGGTCCGTTCAGGAATTGTAGGATTCTGTGTGTTTCAGGTGGTCGCCACCGGCAGGAGACCGCATTTTTGCCAATTCCAAACGGTGAATGCTAGAACGGTGATTTTTAGGATATATGTTTATCCAACCGTTCTGAGCAAATAGCAAAAAACCGCATTAAAATCGGTCGGTGCGTTTGGGAGTTGGCGGGTGCTACGTCTTTTTGTATGGTCACCACCAACAGGCGACCGCAATTTTGTAATTTCTTAACGGTAAATGCTATAACTGTGGTTTTTGGAACAGTTGTTTGTCTCGACGTTCTAAATACGCAGGAATAAACCGCACTAAAATCGGACGGTGCGTTTGGGAGTTGGTGGGTCATGTGATTATGCATATGGGCCACCGTAGGAAGAGATAGTACGTCCGATTTGTGTTGGTCCGTCTGACTCTTATCTTTTTTTTTTTTTTTTTTTTTTTTTTTTTTTTTTTTTTTTTTTTTGTTTCTTGAGTATTATATTTCTGTCTGTCCGTCCACTATTTTTTTTTTTTACTTTACTTATTTATTAATTTTAACACTTGACTGCTTTTTACTTATTTATATATTTATTTATTAATTTTATCACCTGACCACTTTTTACTTTATTATATTATATGTCTATCCGTCCACTATTATTATTTTATTTATTTTATTAATTTTAATACTTGACTACTTTTTATTTTTTATTTTTTTACCTATTTATTAATTTTATCACTTGATTTTCTTTTTTAATTTTATCACTTGACGACTTTTTACTTTTTTAATTATTTATTTATTATTTTTACACATAAATGTCGGTCCGTCCAATCTACTTTTACACCAGTCTTTTACGTCAGTCCTTCCAATTAACTTTTTTAGTTTTGTTGACTCAGCGAACTGTGATATTAATGTTTGTTGGTATTGCTGTTTGCTGTATGTCTGTTTAATTTGGTTTTCTTTTTGTTTAATTTTATTTTGACTCAACTAGATTTTGTGTATTAGTATTAGTGTTTCATTTGGCTAAGTTTTGAGAGTTGTAGGCACTTTGTTTTGTGTCCCAGATAGTGACGTATCTTAGTGAATTATATAACGAGCAGGTGAGTAATATATTGCCACCATGTCAGCGTCACGTGTGAATGGCTTCGCGTGTGAGTGTGGCAAATCCTATGCCAGTCTGCAGGGTTTACAACAACATAAACGGAGATACTGCAGGGGTCCCAACCAAGAAAATGAGACGACGTGTGGTATTTGCGCGACAAGGTTCAGCACATACGCCGGCCTGCGGCAGCATATGAAGCTGAGACATCCGATAGAATATAATGCGGATAAGCAAGCGGAAAGCGCGAATGCGAGGAGAGCCTGGACGGAGGAGGAGATTGAGGAGATGGCAAAGGTGGAGGCTAGCTGCGTAGCAGGAACATCAGCTACCAACATAATAAATATGCTGCATCAGAACTCCACAAGAACAAGGGATGCCATACAAAATCGAAGAAAGCAACAAACTATAAGGACAGGGTGGCAGTACTCAAGCAACAGGCGGCTGCACCACAATCTCCCCCGGCGAGCATTGCAGAAGACGCAGAGAGTGGAGTGGATGGAAATGGGGCGCTCATACAGGCGATTGAGAGCTTGGACAATGAGCATCTCTCCAACGATGATCTGGCGCTGAAGGAATCGGTTTTACATGATACAACTGAGGCAATCAGGGCTTGCTTGGACAATTGGCTAGAGGGTCTGCTTGGCGGATATACCAGAAGAGCGGTAAGACCGAACGTGGGAGGACCGTCAAACAGAACGAGAATCCTCGAGAAATTGAGTGAGCCGAATCTGAGCAACCGGAGAAGAAGAACCTTGCTCTATCAGTTGGCCCAAATGGACTACTCCAGAGACCAAAGAGCATACGCACGGAGTTTGCTCGATGGGACTCAG
Source organism: Dioctria linearis (assembly GCA_963930735.1). Lineage (NCBI taxonomy): Eukaryota > Metazoa > Arthropoda > Insecta > Diptera > Asilidae > Dioctria > Dioctria linearis. Next base: position 43,628 of record CAWVNZ010002731.1, read on the forward strand.
AACAACTTGGAGTTGGTTATGCCTGATATAGTGACTACCAGAAACCACTATGAAGAGGTTTTCACGACGGCTTCAATTACGGATGAGGAGGAAATTGTGGATCCGAGGATGGAGCCCGCAGTGATCAGTATTCCGATCACTGAGGAGGACATCAAAATCGCGATCCGTAACAGCAAATCCAACTCTCCAGGTCCGGATGGGATTACTTTGAGGAATTTGGCTCAGATGCCGATTGCCAAGCTCGTGCTGCTGTTTAACACTATGCTTCTGGTGGAATCGGTACCTTCAGCTCTCAAGAAAAGCAAGACCATCCTCCTACCTAAAACAACCGAGGGTTTGGATGATGTTAATAACTGGCGCCCAATTTCCATAAGCTCTATTTTCCTGAGAGTGCTTAATAAAATTATAGCTGGAAGATTATCGGAAAAATTGATTTTTAACCAGTCGCAGCGGGGATTTACCAAGATAGACGGCTGTTTTGCGAACAATATTTGCCTGGAAACGTTGATAAAATCGCGACGAAGAGCTGGTCAACCTACCACTGTGCTCACATTGGACCTTTCCAAGGCGTTTGATAGGGTGTCGCACAATAGCATCACAAGGGCGATGAAGAGGTTCCGCCTGGATAAAAAGATTATGGCCTATATTGTGGAGAATTATTTGAACACCTCAACAGATCTCTCCTGTGCAAACCATCTTATATGTACGTTCCCATTAATGAGAGGGGTTAAACAAGGAGACCCGCTCTCCCCGGTTATCTTTAATATGATAATAGACGAGCTTCTTGAGAGACTAGATAAGAGGACGGGCATTCCGATCGGAATCGGAAAAATTTGCTCTATGGCATACGCAGACGACCTGGTTATCTGCGCCAAGGACTCAAGGGATGCGGAGCGGATGTTGCAAGAGGCGGTGAGCTTTTTCGGCAGCAGGGGCTTAAAGCTAAATGTGACAAAATGTAGCTCCCTGGTGCTAAAAACAGTCCCCAGCAAAAAGAAGGTGTTTCTTGTCACCGAACCGATGTTCAAGGTGCAGGATGAGCTAATTCCTCCAATAGCGATTGGAGAGTTTTTTCGGTACCTGGGGAACAAGTTTACCGCTGACGGCATCGTGAGATGTAACGCACGTAATCTCTACGACCAACTAACAAGGGTCCGTCGAGCTCCATTAAAACCGCAGCAGAAATTTTCCATTATACAGAAATTCCTGATTCCACGATATATAGCAAGTTTGCAGCAACCGGGTGCTGAAAGGGGTGGATAGAAAGATCAGGGCAACCCTACGAGAAGTGCTACATTTTGGAGCCCATTGCGCCAACCGTATTTTTTATACACCAGCTAACAAAGGTGTACTGGGAGTTTTCTGCTTTGAGAAAATGATACCGGTCATAACGTATAATCGCCCTGGGAAGTTGCACAAAGAGAATCTTTTGCTGGCCTCGATCATTGAGCTTTCGGGATCCAGGGAAAGATTGCGCACACGAATTGGAGTAGTGGCGTCGACAAAGGAAGTACGTAATTTGTTCGCAGTAGAATTTGGAACTACCTTCAGTGGCAGGGGGCTCCATCAAACGGCTAATAATAGGGCGTGCAGCGATTACATCATGCGGCCGCCGGTATTCTGGAAGGGGGAAGATTATATCCGAACTCTTCAGCTCCGCATGAACCTTCTCCCCTGTAAGGGAATCCCATCTAACCCACCGGGAGAGAGGTTCTGCAGAGCGAACTGCCGTAAGGTGGAGTCGGTTTGCCATATTTTACAGGGCTGTCTGCTGACGCATTGGGTGCGAATTGAAAGGCACAACCATGTCGCCAGGAGAGTTATGGACTCCGCACGAAGGAAGCAATGGGAAGTAAGGCCGGAGCCGCATATTAGAGGTACCGATGGTCTCCTTAAGAAACCGGATCTCATTTTCATTAAAAATAACTATGTGGTCATATCGGATGTGGGAATCCATTGGGAGGGAGACCAGGATCTAACAGTACAATACCAACACAAGGTGGCCACATACAGCACTCCGGCCTTTATCGATAAAATAAAAGAGATGTTCCCGAATAAGGATATATACATTCTACCCATAATCATAGGAGCGAGGGGAACATGGTGCGTCCCGAATAACCATCTAATAAGTCGGTTGGGGCTCCCACACAAGTGTGTGGCGGACTGTATTTTGTCAACACTTAGAGGAGGATGGACTATCCACCGTCAATTTATGAGGATGGTATGGAGAAATAGGAACGGCCAACACTCGAGATGAACAACTACACCATTGAAGCCAACTGCTCGAGGTACTACTGGCAACATCACAGTAGAAATAAAACCAGACAGAGGACTAGATATTATTATAACTAAACGCCTTATTAAATGTATTTACAATCTTTATTTTTTAGTCTGGAAATATACCATTAGCCAAATGCCTCGTCATCTAATCTAATCTACTAATCCTATCTACTGGTGGTGCAAAGGGATAGTGAAGCGCAATGCTGCCAGGAGAGGATACACAAGATGTGAAAAGCCATATATGTGCACCGAGCTACGTTGTGCTGAGGTTTACCGTGCCACTGATTAATGATGATAGTGCGTGTACCTAGTGTAGCCTAGCGCGTATATGACCTAGTATGCAGATTGGTATTAGTACCTTGGTATGCTATAAGACTACGGGCTGTAGTCTCAAGCCTCTCCTAGCCTAAAGGGCGGATCATAACCTTCTCGTGGTCCACTACTGTCACTTTTTAAGTGCAAATATGATTAAGCCCGAACGGAGGTACCAGTAGCGTCTAAGGGTCTGCATGAAGATTCACTGGGAGTACCATGATCGTATGATCATGCGATACGAAGCCATACCAATTGGGTAGCCGACATTGCTAACTTGGTACTACGGGAATGAGGAGCCCCAAATTGTGCTGCATTTAGTAGCAATATTTGCCTCATCATTGGGAAGGCCCCCTTGTGGGAGCATCGTAGTGGTTGTGGTAGCCCATATGCGGGCAGAGTGAGATTTTCTGAGTCTGCATGACTTAGGCGAACATTCTTCTCTAAACAGAGTTGTTTGTTCTTTTGTATAATTGCATACTGCGTCCGTGAATTTGTGGAGTGGTCGCTTATTATTGTATGCTTAGAGGACTGGCTCTCGGGGTGGAGTTGCGCTAAATCAACCGAGTGCCGTGACCCACAGACCGGAAGAGATTTTAGGTAGGTCTCGCTTCGACCAGTAAGTCCAATGTCAAGCATCCACTGACATAAACTGGTACTCTTGAAACAGAATTTAATATATTCTGTTTCTTGAGGGCGCTGATTGTCGCTTGTCTACTAAACCGTGCATTAGGAGTGCCGCGAGATTAAGCTATAACTGGCAGGTGCTCACGTAAAACCATGACAGCTTTCTGTCCCTATCTACTCCAGTTGCATTGCAGCAGTCGTGTAGCACAGACGTGTGGTGTGATTTCTCTTGTGAAAATATTTTCAAGAAATTATTATTGAAGGAAAAATTTTTACAGCAGCGGATTATATTGCGGCAAAAATTGGTTACCTAGGCACTACGGGTGAACCGTATAAAAGCATATACGTGTGTATACCTGCGTACCTGCTATTAGGCGGAAATTTCTATTACGGTTGTGACCTTTATCGGGTCGGCTTAAGTGAAAAGGACACTCGTTGTAAAGAAAAATTTATTAAGAAAGTAGTGAAAAGACACTAGTGTTTGTGGTGAAAAAGTGGATAGTTAACAAAAGGAGAAGAATTCCAAAATTCGAAATTCATCAGGAACATACCAGGTGTTCTCCAGGTTAGTGATATTGACTGTATATTGTATTATATTGTATATTCTATATTTTTATATATTTTTATATTATATATTTCTGGCATATTTTGTTGCGCTTTGGACAGCGTTGTTTCTATTTTGTGGCGTTTGGGTCGATTATATATATCTTGAATTTCAGGTTTCTGTGTTTTATGGTGCTGACTTCTTATTTTATTGACTATTCTGCGAACGTATTCTGGTTTATGGTTTCATGTTCTACTGCTGCTTCGTTTGATCTATTCATTCTGTTACATTAGGCTAACGGTATAATTAGAGTGGGTAATTTTAAGACATTGTTGAACCAAAGGGGCACGAAAATGGCCCCAGCAAAGACGACAAGACCTCTATCGAAGAAGTTGAAAAAATCTCCTACTGAGGCAAAAAAGACGAAGGATGTCAATGAAATATTGAGCGATTTTGAGGGCTCCTCTCCTGAAGCGCGCGGGAGGAAACGTGCGGTACCGGCTAGGCTAAGAGAGCTCAGTAGTAGTTCCGATGATCTGACGAGTCTGTCCGAAAGCGATGGGGAGGGGTTAAACAACACAATCAAAGAATGTGGTGAGAAAGGGGTAAAGAAAGCGCCTGAGGATGTTAGAGAAGTAGGAAAGGGTGATGTGTTTGGGGCTAAGAATAGCACAGTGAAGGGTATATCTGAGGAGGCAAAGAAAGGGAACTTTCGGCTGAAGGCTGCTATCTCGGAGATGAAGAGGATATCAAGAGATTTGCAGGAGATAGTGGTGGGCCGATGGAGTTCCTACGAACTTCTCGTTGAGTATACTGAAAGTTGCCAGCAGATATGAGGAGGTGCTTATGGGCATGATAGGGGGAAAACGAGAGGTTAAGTGGAAACCTCGAAAATCTTAGCAGGAATGGCAAAAATAATGTAGCTTGTCAGGGAATATCAGGTGACAAAAATAAGCCAAAGCCCATTATTGGAGGGACAAACGGCGCAGGCTCCGGGGCCAAAGTTGCTAGATTTGTGGCCCAGCGACCACGTCCGAAGCCAGTAGAGACATGGGCAGTAGTAGTTAGGGGCAAGAATAAAGCAGTCCCGTCAGAAGAGGTAATGAATAAGGTGGTAAAGGAGGTAGGTCCCACCTTAAAAGGAGTCAGGGTCCATGAGATGAAGCCGCTGCGTAGTGGTGGCGCGATTATTCGCACGCCCTCCATTGCAGAGCGAGAAAGGGATTGCAAGTAGTGCGAAATTTGCAGATTGTGGTCTTGAAGTCGTGATTAACGACAGGTTGGGGCCGCGCATAGTAGTTCAGGATGTAGATTCGATGATATCCTGCGAAGAGTTCATGGATGAACTCTACATGAAAAACTTCGAAGACAAGATGTCGCGTGAAGCCTTCAAGAAGTGCGTTCGGTTGGTAAATGCTCCATGGAAAGCCGAGGAAGATAAGAAGGTCAAAGTGGTCTTGGAATGCTCAGTAGAAATGTCGGATGCACTACTGACGGTAGGCAGGTGCTACATCCAGTTTCGTTTCTTCAGGGTGCGAAATCATCCTGCTGTCGCTGGATGTTACAGGTGCTTAGGCTCTGATCACCGGATTGCTGAATGCAGAGCGAAAAAGGACGTGTGCAGTCGCTGTGGACAGGAAGGACACAGAGCGGCTGAATGCAGTAACAAGCCGTACTGCAGAAACTGTGCACAAAAGGAGAAAGCACATGGGCATCTGATGATGTCAATGGCATGCCCTGTGTATAGCAGAATAGTTGAAAGGGCGAACGCAAGACATTAATATGGAGATGCAAATCTACCAGCTTAACTGTCAAGGGTCGTATGCCGTTATGTGTGACCTGGGCGTCTGGATACAAGAGAACAATATCAAGTATGCCCTGTTACAAGAGCCATATGCGGTAGATGGGATGGTGAGGGGACTACCTTCTGGAATGAAGGTATTTCCCAACTCGCGGGGCAATTGCAGCCATTGTGGTGAATGGGCATCATGATGTTGAGTGCCTTGCCGTTAGCGAGTTGGTGAACGAATGGGGGCGTGTGTGTCTGGATAGATGCACCTCAAGGGGAATTGTTCTTAGTGAGCGTCTACTGTAAATTTGATGAGCTGCTGGAGCCTTATCTTGAGTATTTGGATGCGGTGCTACTATTGGCGAGTAGCAAGCCTGTCATCCTTGGAATGGATGCGAACACATCATCCCCGATGTGGTTCAGTAAGGTGACTGGACATTCGTCAGGTTACCAGAATCGCTATCGGGGTGAGATGCTGTCAGAATATGTGCTCACAAAGGATCTTCATGTCCTTAATGAGCCAAGTAACAGCTATACTTTTAGTGGCCCCGAGAGGCAAGAGCGACATGGATGTGACACTAGCGAATAATGCTGCTTTGGCATTTACATCGCGGTGGACCATCAAGGCTGGATATGGGATCAGTGACCACAACCTGATCGAGGTCAATTTGACCAGCGAAAGGGTGGTGGACCACGAATGAGGATATGGATGTGAGGAGATGGAACACTCGGGGTGCTGACTGGAGCTACTTCTCGGTATGCATGGAGGAGGCAGCTTCGAGTACAACGTTGAGTGATTTCAAGGCAATGAGTGTGGATGACCAGGTGCGTAGTTTAAAAGAGTGGATGACTAGTGTGAATGACGGCATGTTCTCAAGAACTGTTGCCATGAATGATAGGAGAGTAAAATGGTGGACTAGAGAATTAGCGGGAAAACGAAAGAATGCTAGGCGTCTCCGGAAGAGATTCCAGAGAGCCAGACAGAGGGAAGAGGAAAATGCAGAGCAACTTAGGAGAGAGTACCAGCAGAAACGTGCGAGAGTATAAAAATATTATGCAGCGCACAAAAGAGTCTGACTGGAAGCGCTTTGTAAGGGACAATAGGAATGATCCTTGGGGCAAGGTCTATAAGATCTGCAGGGGTAAAAAGGTTGTTGGAAATGTTAGTGGCATTCGAGTGGGAGATAATAATCTTACCACTTGGAGTGAATGCATGAATGTGTTGCTGACTGAGTTCTTTCCGGATGCGGAGTTGACTCAATCTCTTCCTAGCAGGGAGATGACTGGGGCTCCAGATCTGGAAGCAGTTGAGATCTCCGAAAGCGTTGGCTTGCTTCGCTCTAGGAGATCGCCGGGACTGGATGGGATGACAGGTGAGATGTGTAAAAGCATCTGGCGTGCCATCCCAGACTACCTTGCAGCTGTGTATGAAAAGTGCTTAAGTGAGAGCTACTTTCCCAATGAATGGAAGTGTGCAAGAGTTGTTGTGCTGCTCAAGTCACCTGATAAAATCAGGAGCAACCCTCGTTCCTATCGAGGAATTAGCCTTCTCCCAGTACTTGGAAAAGTACTGGAGAGAATTATGGTTAAGAGACTGGAGCAGAGAACAGTGAATGCTATGTCTGAAAGGCAGTATGGCTTTAAGAAAGGCAAATGTGTGGAAGATGCGTGGATGTATGTTGTAGATAGTGTGAAAGACAGCAGGAGTCGATATGTCCTGGGAATCTTTGTTGATTTCAAAGGCGCATTCGATTACCTGAGCTGGCATAGGGTTATGGAGAAACTGAGGGAAGTTGGCTGTCAGGAAATTGGTCTATGGGATAGCTATTTCACGGATAGGAAGGCGTGTGTAGTTGGGAAGAGGGAAACTGCATGGCGAAATGTCTCTAGAGGTTGCCCGCAGGGATCTATCTGTGGTCCATTTATTTGGAATCTCATGATGGATACTTTGCTGGGCCAACTGGAGAGTGAGTGCAAATGTTGCGCCTATGCAGATGATCTGCTTCTCCTAGTAGAAGCAGACTCGAGGTTGGAAATTGAAAGAAAGAGTGAAAGAGTAGTGAGAATGGTCTTTGAATGGGGTGCAAGTGTTGGGGTGAGTGTCTCAAGGGAGAAAACAGCAATGATGCTGCTTAAAGGCAAACTGTCTTTAAATCGTCCCCCTTGTGTTAGAGTGTATGAAGGCAGTTTGAAGTATGTTACCCAAGTCAAATACTTGGGGATAAGCATGAGCGAAAGAATGCGCTTTGACTGTCATTTTGTGGAGGTCAAGAAGCGTATGCTAAGCTTGGTTGGTCAGCTCAGTCGAGTATTAAGGACTGAATGGGGCCTGAGCAGAAAAGCAACGCGGACGATCTATGAGGGCCTGTTTGTTGCTTGTGCAACATATGGGGCACCGATCTGGTGTGAAGGTATCAAGACAGTAGTAGGAAGAGCAAAAATACTCTCTTGTCAGAGGATTATGCTCCTGTCGTGTCTAGCTGTGTGCCGCACAGTGTCAACAGATGCCCTACAGGTCTTAATGGGAGCAGCCCCGCTTGATCTGGTAGCGATAGGCAAGAGCTTGTCCTACAGGATCAAGAAGGGAATTGCCCTGAGAGACAATGACTGGGTGTCGAATGTAGCTGTGCAAGGCCTCAGCAAAAAGGAGAGGGAAAGTACACTAAGGCAGTGTATAGTAGATAGATGGCAGGATAGGTGGAGGGATAGTGAAAAGGGAAGAGCAACGTTTGAGTTCATAAATCGGGTGTCCTTCGTAGAAGAGCACCCGGACTTTGAATTCAATCTTTGCTTAGGCTTCCTTCTGACTGGGCATGGCTCACTTAATGCCTTCCTCCACAAGAGGGGGCTGAGTGAAAGCCAGGAATGTTTGTGTGGAGATGAGTGTGAGGACTGGGTGCATGTTCTGTGTGAATGTCCTATGTATGGTAGTTTCAGGGACTTAGGTAGCATGGGCATAGAAAGAGTTGAGGGAAGATATGACTTCAGCAATGTACTGAGTAGCAGAGAAAGGCATCAGTGCATTGCTGCATATGCAAAAGAAGTTTTTAAAATAAGGAGGAGAAGGTATGCTAGGCAGCAAGTGCCGTCTGATTAGATCTAACCTGATCTGGTCTGAAAGATGGAAGATGAGAGTTATAGAAGCTGAATGGAGGGCCATCAGTCCCGGGCATGCATGAAGCCCAACTGAAGTAGCGTAGACTATATGTCTTTGCTACGAAGCCTGACCTGAGGTTTTCAGGTACCACGGGGTCGGTGCCCATGACACAAGCTGTCATGCCGACATTGGTGAGGCCCTTCGGGGAGTAACGTGGTGGTTGT